>CAUYQG010170121.1:0-45298 GCA_963574415.1 Tarsius wallacei | reverse complement strand
CAGCTACTTGGAAGGCTGAGGCGGAAGGATCGCCGGAGCCCAGCAGGTCGAGGCTGCAGTGGCTGGGAGCGGCCACTGCACTCCAGTCTGGGCAACAGAGCGAGACTCCAACTCAAAAAAAAAAAAAAAAAAAATCCAAGTATCCATGAATTGGAATATTTACTGAAGTTCTTTATATTTTACTTAAAGGTAAAATGTAATAGTACTCTTTTGAGTAATTATGAATCAATTTTGCCAGATAATATTAATGTTAACTGGTACTAGGTAATGTGAGCATAGTCTTATTTTATGACTATGAAGGCTTTAAGGTATGTGGTTTGACGGCCATTGGCAGCTTGAATTACAATGCTGGCATAAAGGACCAGCCTAATTCTACCAAGATGCCCAACAATGTATACAATGGGCATTCCATTGAACAGCACTAATGCACTTAATTGTTTGCTTGGATGTTTCATATAGAAAGGCCATGCTGTTTTTACTATAATTTACATCATTGACATTTTTTGGTGAAAACTTTTATTTTTATATGGCTAAGGATAATTGAAACTAGCCATACTTCAGAAATATCTGCAGAAATTCTAAAAGATAGGAATCCATGTACAGATAACAAAATATAATGATGTTTTCTAGTTAGAATATTTCAAAGATTGGTTTCTCCAGATGTTAGTAAAAAAAAAAATAATAATAAGCATGAGAAGAAAGAGAACACTGAAGACTACAAATTAACTCTAGTTAAAATCTCATAACTTACAACATTTTCATCTCTATTGGGGTTTAATTGCTGCAAAGAGGAAGGCTTGGAAGACGCTAGGATTTGGACATACTTATGCAGTAATAAATGAGACACAAGACATTTCCTGGAGCTTAACGTTTAACTGTTTATAATTGATGGCATAGAGTTCAGTCAGGCACTGTTTAGACCCAGATGGTTGTTAATGCCTGGAAAGGCACTGTGCGCAAATAAACCAGCAGCAAAGCAATAATGGCATATGGATTCCTTTGTAAAAGATGCAAATTTGATTGTTAATTATGAGGCTAGTTGAGAGAATTAATACATGCTTATTCATGTTAATTTTCCAAATAAAGATATTTTCAGTGAAATTTCATATCTCTTTTCCCTCAGCTTATCCTAGAGGAGGGTTTTATCTTAGAGTCAGCTGAGTTCAATGTTTTAGTTCATAGCATAATTTAAGATCAAGGCAGACTATGGTAATGAAAACATCAAGGATATTGGTTTTTCCACGAAGTCAACTGCTTGAAAATATTGAAGTGAGTAAGTAGATATTTATTTCTTATATTGTGATGAGAAAGACCAAATTAATGATTCTATTTTTAACTGTATATTAAGTCTTATTCCTAAGGATCAAGTTAATATGTCAACAAAGCACTTAGTTCATTCTTGATCTTAGCAAAATATTTAACTTTTTAAAAATCTGTAGATATTATAATTCTGGGTTTTAACAATGAATAGCAAAATATATGTTTGTGTCCTATAATCCACAATTTTTCATACTTTAGAATAAGTTGAAGTACCATTTTAAATTAGACTTCTGCAGATTCTGATCTGGTGGCTGGATTCTGAACTTTTTTAAAAAGCATTCTAAGTTCTTTTGTTGTACACTTAGAGCAAAATTTTTATAAACTCTCTAGGTCATTCCCATTTCACTATCAAATACTATTCTCACATTTCTTCTTTTACTTTCTCTACTATCTCTACCACATTACCCATGTCTGAAAAAAATATATGTGATACCAAACTTATTTTGTGTTGGTTCAACTTAAATTTGAAGAAGAAAAACTTGTCAATGATAAAAGTTTTAACAATGAAAGAATAGATTGCATTGTGTGAGGGGGAGCCTGTATTTGTAGGGCCTCAGAACCAAACATGAACTGTTACTGAAAACATAAGGAAACTCTTCCTTTACTATATTTTTAAAGCTTCAACTCAAGTTCAAACCTTTATGAACATCACATGTTTCTCCAGGCAGACATCTATGTTCAAATTTTCATTTAATATATTAATATATATTTATTACATGATTATTTTGCTTTATAATTGTTTACATAAATGTCTCCATCTTATACTGTAAACTATCGAGATTAAGGGGTAGTGTTTATATTTTTATATACCTAGCATATTATATACAGAGCTTTGCACACAATAGCAGCTCAATAAAAAATAATGAATAAACTAATAAATAAAAACAGAGATAGAAATTAAGTTTTTGAGTATGTAACATGTCCTATTCACAATAGTCTCATATGATAGTACTTTTATTATACAATTTTGCAAATACAGAAAATGAGTCGTAAGTAGATTGAGTAACTTGCCCAAGACACTTATAATGTGATGGTTCTGGAATTCTTACTCAGGAAGTCAAAGTTAAAGTTCTTAACCACTAAACTTTCAATAGTTAAAACTTAAGATTTTCTAAGCTATACTAGAAAAAGTATATTTTAGCTAAGCTTAAAATGTAACATTATTTTGTAAGCATTTTAGAAAAATAAATTAAAACCTTTACATGTGTTACAAGAGAAATCTGCAGTGCGAAAATGATTTATACAGTCTCTGCAGTTATATAAATAACTAGGACTCATAGCTACTAAAGATAAATGTCATTAGCCTTTCACCAGGGAGAAAATGTAAATAAATCCGAGCTATAAATATTAGTTGGAAAAATGACAGTGTAAAAATCCTTATTGAAATTAATGTTTAGTATACATAGAAAATAAAAATGAGTTATCTGCAATAGCATTTAATCAAATACTAGCAATACCCTGAAGTTTTTCAATAGCACATAACTTTTAGTTTTAAAATACTAGTTGAAAAAAATTTTGAAAACTTTTAAATTATTAGAGTCCTTAGTTCGGCTTGTAAACCAAATCACAGTGCCCTGAGATTCTACAGGAGCATTTTATTCTTAACTACACATGTGTGCTAGATTGAGAGACTGTGATTTTTACAAATCTTAAATTCAATGGAGAAAGAAATATAACCTATTTTAGAAGCCAGATGACTGACTTTTTTTTTCTTCTTAGATCATTGTATATTCTATGTGCCTCTATAATTTTTATTCATGAAGACTCCACAAAAAAATAGTGCCATAAAAATAATATTTACACAAACTATAATTTAAAAAATACTTTTTTAATGACATCCTCTGGAGAAGTAAGTCTGCTTGTTTGCTTGTTTGAGTATTAACACTTGAAAGACATCTTTCTTGAAAGAACATTTTCAGGGCCTATGTAAAATGCTAATATGGGAAAAGTACAGAACATAGGAAAATACTATTAATTTGAAAGGCTATGGTAGTGTCTGATAGAATAAAAATATAATTGGAAATATCATTTATTTGCAAACATCAAAGTTGCTTAGTAATTTATTATTATAAAGAACGTCCCAACATATTCGAAACAGGTTGAACAATTCCAAGTCTTAATTATAGATATTTGATTAGCCTATTTAAGAAGTTTGCCTTTTAATCCTACAATTTCATGAAACATGACTAGTATTTCCACTTGAGGTGAAAATTACATCTTTAATTTGACATAAATTCTGGAAAAACATAGACTTGTGTTTGTATTTCTTTATTATTATTATTTTTATTTTAAGGGTGTGGGATACAATTCAGGGATAGGTACATATTTCATTTTTTAAAACAACATTACTAATTTTTCAATTGAATCTCTTTTTAGAGTGGATATTTTTACTGCTATTCTTAAGGTACTTGCTACTGTTATTTTCACAAGGAAAACATCCTAAAGCAAAGTTCTTATTGAACTTATAAAAAATATGTACTTTCTAGAAAGAAGATACTCTTAACATGTGGTTAAGGATGTTTGCTATAAACATGAGCTATAGATAAGTAGTGTAAAATGGTCTCACTACTGATACAGCTTTATAAAAAGAATTTTTCACTTAATAACATATTAAAGACATATTTCCACCTCAGTACGTATTGATCTATATCAGTGGTTCTCACTAGGGATGATTTTGCATCAAGAGGTCATTGGCAATGTCTAGAGATATGTTTGATTGCCACTACTTGGCGGAGGTGTGGTGCTACTGGCATCTAGTGGATAGAGGCCAGGGATACTACAAAACATTCTACAATGCACAGAACAGCCTCCCACGACAAAGAATTACCTAACCCCAATAGTCAGTGTGCTGAGACTGAAAAGTCCTCATCTATATCAATGGTATTATTGCTTATGATATTTTCCCAAACTGACTTCCAGGCGGAATTTTCAATTAACACTGAAAGTAGCATACTACTGAAAGAGAGCTTGATTACTCAGACTGATTACTAATATTGACTATTGACAATCATTTTATTTGCCAACATGATAGGTAGAAATGATTTCTCATGCTTTTTAATTTCATTTTTTTCTTGCTAGTATTAATGTATTTACATTTAATTATTAACTATATTCTAGATGTATTTTCTTCTGAGTTTTCAGATCTTTTTGTTATTGATAGATGTAGAAGCTCCTTTATATGAAGTATATTAGACATGAATTTTATATGAAGTATATCAAACATGTATTATGTGTTCTACTTATGTATTTTACTTTGTGCATTGATGCCTTTTAACAAAGTCATGTTGGACTCAGATAAGTGTGTGGAAATCTCCAGGCTCTTCTTATTTTTGAGTTAAAGAACTGCCGGGGGAGGGGAGGCACATCTTATCAATAAAGGTACCTGCATAATGAACATTTGCATACCTAACCCTGAATTGTACCCCACATCTTTAAAATAAAACGTTAAAAGCTAAAAAAAAAAAAAAAAAAAAAGAAAAACTGAGAAGGAGATGGAAACATCACCATTTCGCCTGCCCATGAGTCTTTTAGTGGGCTGGAGACTTTGCTGAGAGATGTACTATTCAGAGGCTGAACCGGTAGTATTGGTCCTGGAGTGAGGGTGGGGAGGTCTTTCTAGCCCAGTCATACTAGAACCATAGCCATTTATTGCTTCTGGAAACCAAATAGAAATCTTCTGAGGAAAGAAAATCTATAAAATATTAGCAGAATTTCTTCTCACCTAGAAGAGTGGAGAGATACACACAGAGAGAGAGAGAGAGAGAGAGAGAGAGAGAGAAAATGTGTGGTGTGTGTGTGTGTGTGTGTCTCTGTGTGTTGCCCTCTGGAGCATCCTCATTTGGGGATCAACTCCAGACCTGTATTTTTTTCAACTCTGATTAAGGTATCATTTTAGACAAGATGCAGTATAGCAGTATATTTTAAATATTTTACATGAAAAAGATCTCTAAGTGCACTTACAACGAGAAATAGGGCAATAATCCCAAGGAATGAGTGGATTCCCTGTGTAACACCAGGGCCCATGGGCATCATCATCCGGATTCCGGCAGTAATTCTCATTCAGCTTACTAGCATCTGGTTCCCAGAAGATATGACTGCAGAAAAAACAAGCTTTGAACATCACAAGATACTCATCCCATCCAAGAGAAACAAAATATTAAAAGACGATATAATCCTAGCACATTATTATTATTGTAGATAGAGCACAAGCTTCTACTTGAGGTGAACTTCAGTTATTTTGCTTGATATCTACTTTGTTGCTGCTGCTGTTCTTACAGCTTGGCAACAGATTTTCTAACTCGGGAATATGAAATAGGGCACTATAATCAGCATATATAAAATGATGAGAAATTTCGTGACTGCACCTTTATTTAATTATTGCAATGGCAAATTGACAATAACTCTGTGCATGGAAATAGAGAAACACTGTCTAAAACAAGCAGATAGCAAAGATTAAAATGATAAAATATATAGAAAATATAAGCTATTGTAAAAGTATTTTTCACACTTCAGATACATATGAAACATCGCTAGCAATATCATTATGACAAAGAACAGAAAAATACACTGTAAATTAATGATATGCTAATGAAATTATTAAATTCTAAATTTTGCTGATCATATAATTACAAAATATGATTTTCTGAAAGATAACTGCATAATACCTCATTTTCTAATTTACATCGTAACTAAATTTATCACAAAAGAAAGGCAAAAATACTGTATATTATTTTTTAAGACCATGTCCATACATGTAACATTAATATTTACATTTACTTCAGTAACATCAGTGAAGTCAAATTTTACATGGCCACTCAAAATCAAGTCATGAAAATGATACATCTAACTGAATTTGTTCTGTGTTAATTGCTACCATTCTTGAATACAAATATCATTTTAAATAATTTTTTTTTTTTGAGTTGGAGTCTCACTCTGTGGCCCAGACTGGAGTGCAGTGGCACACTCCTGGCCACGGCAACCTCAACCTGCTGGGCTCTGGCGATCCTTCCGCTTCAGCCTTCCAAGTAGCTGGAACTACAGGCGCGCGCTACCAAGCCCGGCTAATTTTTTTTGATTTATTGTAGAGATGAGGTCTCGCCAAGTTGCCCACTGGTTCTCGAACCCGCGGGCTCAAGCAATTCACTCACCTCGGCCTACCAAAGCGCGGGATTACAGTCTGAGCCACCGAGCCGGCTTAAATAAATTTTGAAAGAGCTTGAACATAGAAACTTAAACTATATTTCTGGACCAAGAACAATAGCAAAAACATATAGTACTTACTACATGCCAGATTATGCTTTAAGTTTTTTATAAATTCAAGTTTAGATCAGTCTTATGAGGCAGACTCTAAGATTATGCTACATTACATTTGAGGAAACTGAAAGGACAAATAATTGTCTAAAGTCACATGGCTTGTAAACAGTGGAGTTGGAGTTTTGACCAATGGCTGTTCAAACCACCATGCTCTACCTACTCTTTACATAGTTTCTTCAACCCAAATGGTAGAATGCAACTTAAACATTGACCAGTTTCCCACAAACTGATTCCAAAATCAAACCTAAACTCTGAATTAAAAGTTATTACCATTGGGAGCTTCTAAATAAACATAGCACATTCTTGCAGTAGTCTGCTGCTGTTTAACAACTGGACTGTGAGGTGCCTGTATGTTGGGGAGGAGGAGTTGTTATTTGCAGTCCTTTCTAATTTCTAAGGTGTAAATACTTCCACCATGAAATTTTCAAGTTTCCAATGTAAATCACAATAGGCAGCATTAGAAAGAGATGGGAACAAGTATCTCTCACAAGTCCATATGAGTAATCCACCCTACTCACCACTGCATGCTTCTAAAAATGCTTTTAAATATAGCAGTGTAAAAATAAGCATTTAATTTTAATTATGCCAATTATTGCTTAAAATTCTTTAATAACTCATTTTAATGCTCAGGATAAAATTTCAATTTCTTAACTCAGTTTCCAGGACTCTCTATACAGTGTTGCCACTTGAGAATTCCTTCTCTGTGGGCACTGACCACATTACATTCTTTCAGCCTTACCAAAATTATTTCCTATATTAAATACTTCAATGTTTTGTTCCTTGCACATGCTATTTCTTCTTCTTCTTATACATCCTTACCAATTCCTACTCATCATATATGCCCCAGTTAATGGCCTTCCTTTAGAAAGCCTTCTTGACCATCTAAGTCAGGGTAGGTACTTCCTTGCATTTCCTTAGCACATAAAACATGCTGTCTTTCATGGTTTTTATAATATGGTATTGGCATTTCTTGTTTGTTTGCATCCCATACTAGTACATGAAATCCATGAGGGAAGAACTCTGCTGCTCTTTGAAGTCCTAGAACTATGGTGTCCAATATGGAAGCTACTCACCACATGAGGCTACAGAGAAATTGATATATGGATAGTCCAAATTGAAAGGTGTCATAAGTGCAAATAGATAATATATTTTGAACATAGAGTATAAAAAATAAAAGATGCCATTAATAGTTTTTATAATTAATTTATATTGAAATGAAAATACCTTAGATATATCAGATTAAGTAAAATATATTAAAATTAAAATTGCCTGATCATTTTTACTTCTTTAAAAGTGGTTACTAGGTAATTAAAAAATAAATATGTGGCTTACATTTGTGAGTTGCATTATATTAGAAAACATTACTTTAAAACAATACGTGTTTGCGAAGTAAATTAATCCAGTATTTAATACATTTTGTAAAAGAATAAGGGATTTAAATTAAAACTGAAGCAAAATGACTCAAGCTCTGAACCCTTAAATTCTTTATCCACATACAGAAATATTTTGTTATTTGATCAAGGACCCGCAAAATGACATAACAACTCATGTTCCGGGTCCTTGATCAAATAACACTAATGTCTTTTATTTCTAGTGCATATATTCTGGGATGTTTACTAAAAGTCTGTCACAATTATGTGTCATACTTCTTTTGCAATTTTGTTAATACTAGCACTATTGCTAAGGCTAAGTGGATGCTAGCTTCTTTGTGATTATACCCAATATAAAAACTTGTAATTTTCTGAAATATAGTCTTTTTTTCTGTCATACATACATTCCTGTAATTATCACAAAATTCTATGTATGAAAGCTACACAAGCAAACTTGTAAATAAAATTGTAATAGTTAAGTGGGTACAAACAAATGTCTATGAAAATGACCATTTATTGATTTTCATAAACTAGTATTATTATTAAATGAGAACATAATAATACTAAGACATACACTATTCAAAACACCGACTTGTAACTTAATTATACATTGTCTTACTAAGTTTTGTAATTGTTTTCTCAATGTGACCATATCCTACCTGAAGGTGAAACCAAAATATGTGCCTATTTTTTTGGTGATGTTCCATTTGGTACCATTACCAGAGCACATAGTAAATGTTCAATAAATATGTGTTCATTTAAAATATGTGTTAACTTAAATTGCATATTTAAAATTTTCCACACCGAAACAAAGAACTGACTATTGCATGTTCTCACTCCTAAGTGGTCACACAAGCACAAGGGTAGGAGGCCCAGATGTTGGACACTGCTAGGCTTGGGAGGGAGGAAAGAAGTGGGGAGAAGGGCACGTGTTGCACGTGGGTACCTGGTCCACTACTGAGAGAAAGAGGGCCAGCTAGAAACCCAAACTTCTCCTGCATGCAACTTACTCATGTAGCAAACCCTTACTTGTATCCCACAGCTCAAAATAAAATAAAATAAAATAATAAAGATAAAAAATTGCCTCATAGAGAGACAATGCTATGATCAACAATGCAAAAAAATCAGTCTAATGTTTTTGTTAACTTGTTATGGTGTGTATTAAAGAATGGAAGAAATAGCAATATATGCATCTGAACACACAATCTGTTCTTATCACTAAATTCTATATACTGAATTAGATACATTTACAAACCGGTGTAAATCTTCCATGTTCTTGTCCCACATTGAACATGTTAGTCCAGATCTTGTTTTGGATAAATTGCCCATATAATTTTTGCCATTCCCACGGTAACAATCTAGATATAATACATACAGAAAGAATACTAATGAGTATTAGGGAGAATAAAACAATAACATTTCTGCAAGCATATGATATCATAAAAATCAACATAAACATTTTAAAAAAGCAATTTGAAGTCCATATATATTGGAGACTTAAATGTCTCAGATTAAAGTATCTTTATTTTAAACTCAATTTCTTCATTAATATAAGGGCTTATGTAAATTCAAATTTTACAAATGATAATTTTCAAAACAAAAATGAAATAAGTGGTATTTTGGGACTCCAAAGAATTGAGAATTTTTAGAATAATATACATTTCCCAACATTTCCTTCTGCAGTATCTTATACCATAGAAAATTCCCAAGAATAATAAAACGAGCACTCATATACCAATCACATTCCTTGTATTTTGATTTTTGTCTTTCATGACATTGACTCTCTGAGTCATCCAAGCCTGCTGTTTTGCAATTCAATTTGTTGCACTTTAATTCCAATTTGTTTGATTATTTTCTCATGAATAAAATCAAGTTAAAGATATTTGGCAGGAATATTGCATCAGGGATGCTTTGTTCTTTTCAGAGCATTGTATCCTGTTATACATGATGCCAGTTTGTTCAGTCACTGATGCTGTGTGTTTGACCACTTGGTCAAATGATGTAAAGGAAAAACTTCTCTTCAAGTTTAATAAAACAATCTATTGGGTTTTTGAGACTGAATAAACATCCTATTGCCAAAAATTTTTAGAAAATGGCTTAGCCACACTTTGATGAATTTTGTGTGAATCAGTTATTACCATGCTTGTTGCAAAATGGTTATTTTTCTGTTTCTAACAATTCTTTTTTTATTTTTAATTTTGAATATGTGGGGTACAATTCAGGGTTAGGTATACAAATATTCATTATGCAGGTACCCTTATTGATGAGGTGTGCCCCCTCTCCCCTGGCAGTTTTTCACTACTGCCAATCCCAACCCCTCTCCCCTGGAAGTTTCCCACTACTGCCAATCCCTTTCTTATAGTATTATGATAATTGTTCAAGGTCTGCTTATGAGTGAGAACACATGGTACTCAGTTTTTTGTTTCTTTGATAGATCACTCAGTATTATAGCCTCTAAGTTAATCCAAGTTGCTGTGAAGTTCATAATTTTGTCCTTCTTTATGGTTGTGTAATATTCCTTTGCGTATATGTACCACATTTTTTCTAATAATTTTTTATGTTTATTACTTGGCATTTTTTTTAAAAATGAGCCTTTCCTTTTCCCTATCTTATTCATTTAGTTTTAGTAGTAGAAGCAATAGTATTCATAGTAGAAATAATTTAAATGCGAACTGGTGAATTTTTTTTTTAACTCATTGTGGGTTATATAATCTATGTTTGTTATTCATTTTGATGCTCAAATTAGTCCAAATTTGGCCAATGGAAGTCAATTTAAACTGACTCTTGTTCTCCTACCATGTCCCATGAGGTTTTTTCTCTTTTTGTAATTGAGCAATTTATGTTCTTTTAACATTCGTAGAAATACTATCTTCTTAATCAAAAGAAATGTGATAAGAAACCAGGTTCTTCAAAAAATGTAAGTGGCAGTTTTACATTTAAAAAGAAACACCATTCTATATTTTTAAATAATACCAAATATTTCTAAGGTGACTTTATCTATTAAAGAGTCTTAATTTTTATATGAATAAAAACTGTATGCTTGACAACAAAATGTTATCTACAAATGTACATCACCATAAAAATTATCCTAAATTCTAAATTTGGAAAAGTATAGCATATTATCATTTATTTTAAAATGTGCTATATAACTGTAATAAATAATAGGATACAAATTCTAATAAAATTGATTAAACAGTTTAATCATTTGTTTAGGAATCAGTAAACATAAAGAGAATACATAAAATAAGTATATTTAATTATCATGTGTTGATATCCTTGGATCACATTTGCAATAATGCTATAAAGAATTTGGGATTTAAAAAAACTTCAAATAGGATAGGATTTGATACAGATAGAAATAAAATAAATAAATAAATAAATTATTATGGTACACCACCATGTTGTTGTAAGAAAGCATTAACCTGTAGAATCCAATACTGGCACACCTGAAGAATATACCACTCAAAACATGTTTCTCTAACAATACTATCTTTTTTGTATATTAAGAAGGTTTAGCCGGGCTCGGTGGCTCAGCCTGTAATCCCGCGCTTTGGGAGGCTGAGGTGAGTGGATTGCCTGAGCCCGAGGGTTCGAGACCCGATTGGGCAACTTGGCGAGACCTCATCTCTATAATAAATAAAAAAATCAGCCGGGCATGGTAGTGCGTGCCTGTAATTCCGGCTACTTGGAAGGTTGAGGCAGAATTGCTGGAGCCCAGCAGGTAGAGGCTGTGGTGGCCGGGAGCGGCCGCTGCACTCCAGTCTGGGTGACACAGTGAGACTCCAACTCAAAGAAAAAAAGAAACCTTTGACTATCAGGTAGTAAATTCCTTAGTTGGAGTTTTACTGATGAAAACAATTGCGCAGCAAGTGTATCAGTACAGCTCTTTTACACATTTTTGTTTTTTTACACCTCTATGTTAGTAGAACACAGATTAATTAAAGAGGTCTTCCCTACCACCTCCACCACCATCTTTTCATTTGAATATGGGCTATGAGCTAAGTTTCTCTTAGTACACTTTTTATTTTCGCATAGTTTTTAGTTTACAAGGAAGTTGTCAAGATAGTACAAGAGTTTTCATATATCACAGTTTTCTCTATTTTTAACATCTTACATTGCATTAATATGACAGATTTGTCACATTTATCTAACTAATATTGATGCATTATGAAGCGAAGTCTATACTTTGTTTACATATTCTTCATTTTACCTAACATCGTTTTTCATGTTCCAGGATCCTATACGATACCACATTACATTTAGTTATCATGTTTCCTAAGGTTCCTCTAGATGTGACGACTCCTCAGACCGTTTTGAGGTGAATTGGTCAGGTATTTTGTAAAATTCTCATTCAATTGAGTTTTTCTGACTTGATGTGAGTTATAGGGTTTTTAGAGGAAGGAACAAGTTTCTGAGTACTACCTAATGTTACACCATTTCGTTTGATAACAGTTAGGCATGTGTACCTGTGTGTGTGTGTGTGTGTGTGTGTGTGTAGTGTGTATTTGCATGTATTTATCATGAGCAAATACTGATTCTTCTAATTCAACAGTTCTTCCACTTCTCCTCCTCTTTTTTGAATCATCTTTCTTCTACAGTGGGAACTCTGATTCCAGGTAACATCAATATCTTTGCTCATTTTATCCATTCTACAATGCATACAACATAATTTCAAAGTTGCTACATATTAAAACTAGCAGTAAACCTGTAATTTAAAGTTCAAATTGTATTTACAGTTATTTTAGCCTAAAATATATTTCAGTGAAGGTATATACACCTTCAAAAAGTATCTGGATTCTTTTGTCTTCTCTGTAGCAATAGTATACATTTGACATACACAAAGGCACAGTTCTGTTTTTTATTCCATATTTATCCTTTTAAATATTTAAAATATTAACAATGACTAACAGTCAAAACTACATAAAGGGATGTATTTACAAAAGTGTTCTTTTCCCTTCTGCTTCCTTGTCATTTCATTTCTGCTTCCTACCCATCATTGCAAGTAACCAATTCCATTAGTTTCTTTTTCATGGCTCTGATGTGTTTTGTTTTCTCTACTTTTCTAGCGAAACTAAGCTGATACATATATACACACATATCTACATATGCGATATAAATATACAAATTTGTATGTATATATGTTCCATATATGTATTCTTATATTCCATTTTTTATTACCAACAGTAAATCCCTTTTTTATTACTAGTGATATTCCAAACATATACATTTGTGCTTGGCTTTTAAAAAATTAATCTCATACCTGAAAATTACCTTGTATTCATTCATGGAGAGTTTTATCATTTTTATTCAAGTTTATAGCACTCGATTGTGTGACAGTGCCACAGGACTTTTGGGTTGTTTACTATGACAGATTAATACTGCAATGAAAAAATCTTGGGGCATATATTTTTGCATATTGTTGAAGCTTTATATTCAGTTAGTGGCAGGAGTTGGGCCAAAATCTATGTGGTTTTATTTTTTACAGTCAAATATTTTATCCATGCAGAATTTATTTTCAGGTATAACGTAAGGCATAGATTTCATTTGATCATTTTTCTAAATGGGTAACTTGCTGATTCATTATCATATTTTAAAAGTTCATACTTCAGCCAGTGGTATAGATTGCCATATTTTTAGTATAATAAATCTCAGAACACATTTGAGTCTATTCTTATACTTTGTGTTTTGTTTCAATTTTAATATATTCTTGTGCTACAACAACACTCTTTGAAGTTATAAACTCTTTATAAAATATTTCAATATCTAATAAAGTTATTTCCTTCTAATTGCTCTTCATTTTCAATGTTTTTCTTATTAAACCTACATGCTTATTTTTTGAAGAGGACCGGAAGCAATTTGTTTAATATCAGCAAAAAAGCCTACTGATTTATTAATTAATATTACAATAAATTTATAGATTAGCTTGGTTAGAATTTATACATTTATAATGTTGAGTTCTTGTGTCAAGAACATGGGATATACATGTTAAAGTACACCTACGTGGCTTCCAGGAGTGACCTAAAATATTTACCATATTACTTTTGTCCATTCTAAATTTAGTGCTAAATTTTTGTCTGTTTGCTGCATTATAGATGTAGTTCTCTCTTTAATTCTTCAAGATCATAAGCAAATGCTAGTGGTATTTTTATTTTAATTGTATATCCTAATCAATAAATTTTGTATTCTTTCCATTTTATTTTCCAAAAGATTATATTATATAATATTACTATTATATAATTTGCATAGATAGAGATCTTTTACTTTGTCTTTCCCAGTCTTTTAGAATTTTTAGTTTGTCTTTTATTCTAAATACATAGAATAATAGTTCCAATACAATGTTAAATTATACTTACACTGTTCAACAGTAATAGAGAGAGTAGAAACAACTTTTTTCTTTTGACCATATAAGAATGGCTCTAACATTTCCCCATTAAGTAGCAATTTTATAAGTGATATATGTGTACACATGAGTATATATACATATATATTCAATACAAATGTTATGGAAGTATGTATGTGGAGAGTGTGTGTGTGTGTGTGTGTGTGTGTGTGTGTGTGTGTCTATATATATGTACTTTAAAATGTGATATGGATGTTAAGTCTCTGTATGCATAAATGGACATACATGGATATATGAATTGTGGGTATACATATATGTATGCATGTATATGTGAACCATACATTTTCACTTAGTTGAATATTTTTATGCGAAACGAAGGAGTTTTACCATAGGAATTTCAAAATCTGTTGAGATTTTTCTTATGATTTCCTACATTTAAGGTAAATTATGCTAATAGGTTTCTAATACTGGACCATTTTAAGATTGGACCATTTTTGTATTCTTAGACTAAATTACACTAAAAAATGACATACTATTTTCTTAATTTTTTGGTTAGACTGTTCATTCAAATTTCAGTTAAGATTTTTATATTAATATTTACAAATGAAACCAGTCAACAGTTTTTTTCCTGTGCTAGCTTTATCATGGTTATATATCAATATTACACTTGCATCATAAAGATAATTCTAAAGTTTTATTGTATTTGATAAGTTTCACTGTATTTGAAAGAAAGTTTTACTGTATTGGGGCAATTATATAGCATTGAGATTATCTGGTATATGACTGCATCTGGACATGATATATTTTTGATATGACAGTTCTTTAATAGATTTCTATAGTTCTTTAGAAATTGGTCTATTAAACTTTCTTTATCTACCAGGTTTGATTTAAGTAACTTACATTTTTCTAGTAAATCAATGGTTTTATCTTCATTTTTAAAGTTTTTACATAAGGTTGAATAATATAATCTCATATTTTATAACTATTCTCTTATGATCATTACTTCTCCCTTGAAAATTATTATATTATATATTTGTGATTTCTCTGTTTCCCAATTAGTTAACTAGTGGTTGTCTATTTTGTTAATTTGCTGAAAAAAACCATCCTTTTGATTTATTCATTAATTCCACTCTTTTCTTACATTTTATTAATGTCTTCTTTTAATTTGATTATTATCTTTCTCATATTTCTTTTGGTTTATTTTGCCCCAACTTTCTGAGTTGGAAATGTATTCACTTTTAATTATTTTATGATATTGAAATAATTAATCCTATGAGTTGTCATCTGTTTATTGCCTTATATGTATCTCATATAATTTGCTAAGTAGTGTTTTACTAGCATTTTTTAGAAATTCTGCAATTTCAGTTTTCATTTTTCTTTAATAGTGTTACTTAATGTCCAGTTGAATGAATATTTGCTTATATGTTTATTCAGATGCTGCAAGATTTGAGAAAAGGCTTCCAACTCATCAGACTTTATATTAAATTTATATTTTCTGTTATACTGAGAGGATAAGAGCAACATCTTCATATATATATGTCTGTTTATATAAATTATTTCTATACAAAGATATAAATAAGGGACTTAGATATAGCTATATAAAACAAAGCATACTGTTAGCAGGGCAACATCATACAATGGCATAATTGTCAGTTAAAATTTCACAGCTAAATGTTGAATTGACTAACAGTGTTTCTTGAATATGAAGCCTATGACTTTAAAATTATCCCACAGAGTCTAGTCTTTAACAAATATAATGTTTTGTTAAGGAATGAATGAGAGGAAGAAAGTATGAAATAATGAAAAGGTCATTGTAAAGAGAGTCAGATTCAATACCAGCTCTGCCAATTTGATAATTTAGGCAAGTTACTTAAATTACATAACACTAATTTGTTATCAAATAGCAAAGAGATTTATTAGATAAGCAAGAATATCTATTAACCTCCAGATTCCAAAATTTTCATATTCTATTACCTAATCCTTTTGGAAGTGATATATATGCCTATGTGTATATGTATATTAATGTATAGTACATATGCTAAATCACGCCAGAAGCTTATAAAACCATTATTCTTCTTTCCCTCTATCACTCACAAATTATCAGCATATGATCAAATAAATGAAATTGGGACACAGAAAACTCAGCTGGGACCAAACTTTCCTTAATCACTAGTTTCAACTTGATTTTCAACTGGCCTTTAAAATCTGTCAAAGAATAGAGAAATTGACTGAAAAGGCACTCATCCCCCCTTCCCTCTACAATTCTATTTTTAGAGTTGTTCATAGACAATGGCAACATGAAAAAAGTTAAATAGAAGTGTACATAGGGCAACAAATCTATGAAATGGAGCTTTAAAGTGTATTGTGCTTTTTAGAATAACTTAGGACTAACCATGATTATAAGCATTGTAATTAAGTTTATGTGAAACAGAATATGATCATTTAAAAATTATAACTCTCAATTTAATATATACCATCAAACTCCCAAGGCTCAACATTATTAATTTTTAACTAATGAGCTCTTTTTAAACTCTATTTTAGTCTGCCTTTACTACTGCTCTCTGAGATGGTAATTTTCTTTTTTTTTTTTTTTGAGTTGGAGTCTCACTGTCGCCCAGACTGGAGTGCAGTGGCCGCTCCCGGCCACCGCAGCCTCGACCTGCTGGGCTCCGGCGATCCTTCCGCCTCAGCCTTCCGAGTAGCGGGAACTACAGGTGCGCGCTACCACGCCCGGCTAATTTTTGATTTATTGTAGAGATGAGGTTTTGCCGCCAGGTTGCCCCAGTGGGTCTCAAACCCGCGGGCTCAGGCAATCCACTCACTTCAGCCTCCCAAAGGCGCAGAATTACAGGCTGAGCCACAGAGCCCAGTTTGAGATGGTAATTTTCAATGGAATCTACGTTTCCAAACAATGGCGATTTATCTCAAACCCCACCACTACACTTTAGCTTAATAGCTAACACCCAGGTCCTAGTTACTCACATCTCTTGCCTGGACTATTGAAACGACCCCTTCAACAGTTCTCCTTTTGTTACCCCTGTCAAGAATTTTGGCTGTTTTCCATAATGCAACCAGAGTGATCTAGTTAAAACTTAAGTTAACTGACACAACTTCTCAGAGCCCTAAAACAGGTCCTTTCTCTTACAAAAGTGCAAATCCTTACAATTCCCAAAAGGCTGGTGCCATTGTAGCTCATTGCACTTCTAATCTCATCTCCCACTGCTCTTAATTTGCTCATTTTGTACCTGCCACTGTGAAGTGTTTATTTCATTCTTTAACTTTTCCAGCTCCCTCATTCACGCTATTTGCATTTGTAGTTTTCTCTACCTAGAATGCTCTTTACACATATACATGCATGGCACTCCCTCACTTCCCTCAAGTCCTCCTTAAATGTTACCTTACAAGTAAGAACTTCCTTGACCATTGAAACATAAAATAACAACTCTCTTGTCAAACTCTGGGACACTTTTATCTCTACCATATAGTATAAACTAAAAAATCCTCATTTTTATTTTGCTTGTTTTCTGTCTGCTGGAAATTAGCTCCATAGGATCAGAGAATTTAGTTGTGCTTACTGGTATATCTCCAGTACCTAGAACTGTGCCTGACATTAGTGCATATTCAGTTAAATAAATAAATGTTGAGTGAATGAATACATAAGATAAATTCAACTTTAGACTTGCTGATTTTATTTTCTAGCCAGCAAAACCAGCACAACAAGAAGTAGGTCTTCTGTTGTAAAGCGTGTCCTCCCTTTAGGCATTCCCCCGAATTTAATCATGCCCACTCTCGGAATGACAGCTATTACCTTGTCCACTTGACACATCACAGTTTGGAATTTGGGAACAGTAGCCAACTCGGATGTTTGGATCAGTGGTAAAACACCAGGGTGACTCAGACCCATCAGGATTTCGGCAGTAATTTTCTCGCAGGTCCCTATTGAAAATAAGCCTGTTAATGTAAATTGCCTGAGTACATACACTGATGAAGTCAACACTATTACATTTCTAGAATTTCAGAATGTATGCATGTTTATAAATAGAGCTCTAAGTTTTTGGATTTAGGATAGTTATAACAATTTAGAATTCGGTATACAAAACTGACACTGCACAAATTGCTGAAACAAATGCTGTCACATGCTAGGTCTTATTTTTTTTTTTAATTTCCTTCTACAGGACTGAAGTTCCACACAAATGTTTCTGCCTCATGAAACAGAGAAACAGTACCTCTCCATTCTTCTCCCTTATTCTCAAGATTCAGATTCTCAATTGGTACCAATTCAAAATACTGGCCTAGTTTATTTATTACACAGCCTATATATAATATAGAAACAGTATATATATATAATACAGAAACAGCATATGTCTCTCTTTGCAGAAGAAAGGTTATTATTAATAATCATTAAATACTATTTATTTATTTATTTATTTGAGTCAGAGTCTCACTCTGTCACCCAGGCTGGAGTGCAGTAGTATGCTCATGGCCACTGCAGTCTCAAACTGCTGGGCATAGGGGATCCTTCTGCCTCAGCCTCCAAAATAGCTGGAATCACAGGCACATGCCATCACGCCGGGCTAAACTACTCTCATTGAAAATAGGAGCTCAGCCGGGCTTGGTGGCTCAGCCTGTAATCCCGCGCCTTTGGGAGGCTGAGGTGAGTGGATTGCCTGAGCCCGCGGGTTCGAGACCCGCCTGGGCAAGCGAGACCTCATCTCTACAATAAATCAAAAAATCAGCCGGTCGTGGTAGCGCGCGCCTGTAGTTCCAGCTACTTGGAAGGCTGAGGCGGAAAGATCGCCGGAGCCCAGCAGGTCGAGGCTGCGGTGGCCGGGAGCGGCCACTGCACTCCAGTCTGGGCGACGGAGTGAGACTCCAACTCAAAAAAAAAAAGAAAATAGAAGCTCAACCTATTTAAATATTTGCCACAAAAAAAAGAAAGCTACTTTTTCCTTGAATTCTTTATTTCTTTGATTTATCTAATTTGCTGTATAGATTTTTTTTACTTCAAAATACATCTTTTTTTTGATTTAGAGAAGATACCTAAAAGCTTTATAAGTACTTCTGTAAAGTTAAAGTCTAGTTATAGTAGAGAAAATCTAATAATAGAACAAGTTGTCAATGTAGTGCAGGTACCTCCTTTATCTTACCAGTATTTTAACTAGAAATTTAGAGTTCCTAACAAAAAAAAAGTCTATGATAATATACTCTGTGTGTAAAGGATTTAAATGGTTTTCTATCTTAATATAAGGTTCACTATTAAATTAAATGTGGATTTAATGATATGTGTTAAGTATACTGTCTAATTTCAAGCAAGCAGGTGATTTTATTTCACAGATCCCTGGCTAATAAATTAACTAAATTAATATTCAATCTACTGGAAACCACAGTGTATATCACTTAGGTCCATTAGAAGTACTTCAATTTTTTTAAATAATCAAATTTATCATCAGAAACTGAGAAGTTTTTTAGAACGAAGTTTGTGCTTGGTTATAAAATCAACAAGTAATAGTCTATCTAGTCAAAGTAGGTCCTGGAACAAGCTTTAAGGATATGAGAACATTAATTGCCAAGAGTTAAGGCCATTATATAGCAAATGCTCATACTTACAACCCATATTGAAAGCTATATGCCTTCTTATAAATTTTTTAACTGCAATAGATGAAAAAATATACTTATGTTTCTAAAAATTTGTCAGTATAAAATATGTGTGTTAAATTTTACATGAAATTTACACAAATTTGCAATTTTAGATGAATAGCTGCCTCATCAAATTATTTTGGATTGCTAATTTAAGGCAAGATAACTAAGTGACAATGAAAGGCCATCAGAAGTGTTAGTTTGGGCACACTTAAAATCTTTATCTAGAAGCACTCCATAATCTAGGTTAAGCAGGAATGGAAGTCAAGATTTGCCTAATATTTTCCCTAAATTCTTACTCTTCACTTGAGGAAAAAATTGTTCATGATTACTAAAGTGAATTGATAATTTTATGATTCATATAAATTCATCACAGGCGGTATTGTTCAGTTATAGTGTTTCAAAGATTGTCATTTGTAAGGAGTCTCAGCATTGAGGCAAGTAATATTTAACAGAATCAGAGAAACCCGACCAGCTAGATCACAAAGAGAAATAATAAGTCAATGTTCTGAGTAAAATGTTGAGTCTGTTTTTATTAGTCAGATTGATAGCACAGAATAACTTTCTTTTCTTAATATTCCTGTTCAGTTATTTTAAACAAATAACTGAATTTTAAAAGGATGGCTTAAATTCCAATAAATACAACAGTTAAACTTTTGATAATTAAGTGTTAATTGTGATGTCTGTGAATTAATTTTTTATAACTCTGTTTCTCTTACAGATGGAGTTCAGTGGGCATCTGCACATACACAATTTCTTATTCAGTATTACCTGTCATTAGACATTAATAAAAAGTGTGAATGGCACTGACATTGTCTGCTTTGTCCAATTTAACCAATATTTTGTTTCTTTGTTTTCTTTACTTTGATATTTATTTCTGAAGTGTGAGACACATGGCTCAAGAGAATAAATTGCTATGAAGGAAATGAGGAAAATAAACCCAGAATGACAACTATAAATTTTATTATTGTAATAATGAAAAAAATCATAGCAGAGGAATATTTATTATCTAAACAAGTAAATTATTGAATTAGCTAAACACACACATGCATACACACACCTCCCCTTTCCTCTAATGGATGGGCCAGCTAGTGCTCACAACTCTTCATCCTGAAATGTTAGGCTGTCTTATTAAAAGTCAATTACATAAAGCCTATATATGTTATTTATAGGTGCTGTTTCAGCAAAGTCACCATGAATGACACGTGTGTTATACATTTCAAAAGCAATCATTTTATGTTCCTCATAACAAGGCAGACAATTTAAAAACACATGGCATTTTGTCTGTGCCTGTCCACAAAATTCAGGTGGTGAAAAAAAAGCAGCTATGGAGAATGCACAAAACAGCGATGTAATTGATATTCAAGGGCAGGTTTTTTTGTTTGTTTGTTGGTTTGATTCGTTTAAATAGTTGTTTTATGCCTGGACTTTTCAAAACAAACCCAGAAACAATGGAATAGATTCACTTAAGCTTTAAAAAATCATTTTGTTCATAGATCTTTAAGGACGGAAACTCGTCGGTTTAAAATATTGACTAAAATCAAGGTGAGCCTCTTCTTTCAAGAGGAAAAAATGTAAAATCACCATCAAAGCTAATATGAAAATTTAAGAAGTCACTAGTTTGAAACATGCCTGGTTATCACTACTACTAATTGATTTATTAAATAAACCTGCAAGAGCAAAGCTGTGACCTGAAACAACCTAGGAATGTGTTTCCCAAAGCATAGCGAATCAATCTTCACACCTAGAGTGCTTATTAAAATGCATATTTAAGGGCCAAATCCCAAACCAAAGGAATCAAAATCTCTCAGTAGAGGAATTGTCTGCCTTTTAACTCCTGATTATCACTGGGCACCCTAAAGTTTAAGGATCGCCAACACAAAAATTAGCAAAAAACTATCCATTCTACCTCATTTCCCCCAGAGCCTACCGAAATTTATAACATTTGCCTACTTTACTCACTTGCACTTGAAATTTTCAGGAGTTATGTCATGTTGGTGAGGATACTGAGAATCCCAACGCTGACATGGAATTCCATTCCAAATTGTATTGATGGTGCCTCTATAACCTTCTCCTTGACCTTGAATGCATTCAGTTGTTTCCATAAGGACATCAGTATCATTCACAGTACTGTGAGCTATTGGTAAAAGAAATATAAACTTAAATAAAATCTCTGAAGGTGTCATCTGCCTCTTAGAGTTCATTGATATTTGCATTAGCAAGATTTTATATGCTTTTATAATAATTGAGTAGAATAAGAAATTTAACATTATTACTATCTCTTTTCCAATTTTCCTTTCATTCAAACCCTAAATTAGTTTATTTTGAAAAGTTATTTAAAGGCATTTTACTTTCACATGTATAACTTATATATGCTGAATAATTAGTATTTCTGAAATGACCGTATAATTATTCCTAAAATTAGGTTGCTTAAGTACATACAAAGTAGGTAACAAAATTAACCGTGCTTTGTCCACCAATATGATATAGTCTAAGCTGATTCATTAAGTATATTTTTAAACAACTTGTTATCAATAAAGAACAAATTAGTTGTTCCAAAGATTTATTTTCTGCCTTTTTTCTCAGTTCAACTTCAATGTTTACCATACTTCATGAAAATCATGAGTGATTTGTCCATACTAAAGATCATGAAACCCTCAGTCATTAAGTTAAAAAAGAATAAAATTAAATTTTTGCCACAATTTGGAATCTTTCTTTTTGTGCTTAATGTTTACTCAATCAAAATATGACTCAAAACATTCTGGAGCAACTAAAATTCATACATCTTCTTAAAACATACATGAAAATGTTTGTGGTTTGATAAAGGTGGCATAAACTACCCAGCTACCATTACAATCTAAATGGTTATTCAAGGTGCCTCTGGATGAAATGCAAATTGACAGCCTCTAGGACAATTTAAGATTTGAATATATTTCATTGATTCATGCCATTCTGGAATTAGATCTGCCATCTCTACAAAGGTAAGGCCAGATACTTATGAGACGCCTTCCGAGACCAAGGATACCTATGAAAGTTTTTTATATTTAATAGTATAATTTTTTAATGGCTCTTAAATTTCATATAAAATTGTTTCTCTAATACAAATAATTACTACTTTAAGTGGGTGAATGCTTTATTTTCTTGCACTCTATGAACTATGCTTAGGTAAACTAAATACAGCCTATGTTTAAAGTTATTCTATGAAGCTTTCTGAAAAAAAGAAAGATTACATTAATTACCACCCCAATAACTGGAATAAGTTGTATTATACAAATTTCCACTAAATTCTCTTTTAATGACTTTGCTTGGGCTTATTTAAAAATGTGTTTTAACTTCTTGTATATCTAACTTAGAGAATAGAGATAAGGCTCAGAAATATTAAACATTACAAAGAAATTCAAATGGAGATGATATGTCCAGCTGATATGTTGACCCATAAGGTGGTAATTGAGAACTGATAGCTTAGAAAATTAATATAAACTGATATTGATGATACATATTAATACAGAAGAACAAATATTATTAGACTTGGAAAAATGACAATATAGAAAAAGTTGATACTGGTTGCAAAAGTCCTTCATGATTTGCTTACAAAATAAGATGAATTTCATAAGTCCTAAGGAACTATATTTCATAAAAATAAATGTCATTAAGCTGCTTTATTTCTGATTATTTGAGTTAACTGTTAAATGAGTTGAGGATACTGAATGTGTAGGGGAAAGTCTTTAAAGGTAATAATTCCAAAACAGACAAAAGGCCAAGCTCGCACTGCTGTATTTCATATCTAGTTATGTAATTATGATGGAAAGAAGACAAATATAAATGTCCTCAAGAATTCATCAGGTCCCAGCTACTTGGAAGGCTGAGGCAGAAGGATCGCCTAAGCCCAGCAGGTCGAGGCTGCGGTGGCCATGAGCATGCCACTGCACTCCAGCCTGGGTGACAAGAGTGAGACTCCAACACACACACACACACACACACACACACACACACACACACACACAAATAATAATAATTCATTAGTTCCTTAGCTTAACATATTAGAGAAAAGTGTTGATTCACCCCACCTCTTGGGCACAAGATCTAGAGCAGCAAATTCATGATCTCAGTCAGGTCTCTCAGCACTGACAACAGAAGGGAGTTCAGTCAGGGCATCCGGTGCAAGCACTCTTCCACTCATCTTCTCATAGACTTCATCACCTGCCTCTGGACCTCAATTCTTTTCCTTTTCCAACTTAATCGTACGTGTTCTGTCTTGATTGTTTACTACTGAACCATTTTTCTCAAGCACCAATTTTGCATTGTGCACATGTTACCCACAGACTCAGTTTTTTGCTTTTTGCTTTTGCGTTCTAGACATTCCAGGGTCCAGATGTCAGGGTCATGTTTGGCTAGATATGGGCCCATCAGACCTCACTGAGAAATTAGTTCAAGGCTGAACCCTTGAGAAATTAACACTTTCTGCTCCTTGTACACTAATATGATTTGCCAGATTCTCCAATCATAACAATAAATAAAAGGAATATAATATTGAGACATACATAAAAATTAAGTTAATTTTTTAAAAATATTCAGATATGATTAGGGATTTAAGCCGGGCTCGGTGGCTCAGCCTGTAATCCCGCGCCTTGCGAGGTTAAGGTGAGTGGATTGCCTAAGCCCGCGGGTTCGAGACCCGCCTGGGCAAGCGAGACCTCATCTTTATAATAAATCAAAAAATTAGCGGGGGTGGTAGCGCGCGCCTGTTGTTCCAGCTACTTGGAAGGCTGAGGCGGATGGATTGCCGGAACCCAGCAGGTCGAGGCTGCGGTGGCCGGGAGCGGCCACTGCACTCCAGTCTGGGCGACAGAGTGAGACTCCAACTCAAAAAAAAAAAAAAGATTAGGGATTTGGTCATTGTTGGATGGAATTTTTGAATATGGAAGCAACTTCAGAGGGCTATTTCCTCCAATATGTGAAGCTAACTTTACATTGTAAAGATAGGCTTGTATGAAGTGAGAGAGTAAAGCAGTCTGCCTATAGTAACAGTGTAAAAATAAATATCAAGTATCATTTATAGAGCATTATTGGAATCTCAAAGTAATTTTTCATAAATAACTTTTTAAAGTTATTTTTACAGAAATGACCCATAATAGTGAATATTTGAAGCAATATATAAGGCTCTAATTTAAAAAAACAAATGGAGGGCTACTCCCTCAGGTCCCCTCCCACTGTGGGAGCTTTTCTGTCTTCTCAATAAATCCGGCTTTAAAAACAAAACAAAACAAAAAACAAATGGAAATATACTTTCTAAAAAGGAAGATTAGTAAAGTAGACAAAGATGATCATAATTCATTAATATGTGGTAGGTGCAATGAATAACTGTAAGCAACCACATAATTATCAGGAAATATTAAGAGGAATGATAAAATGTAAACACTAATAGAGGATAAATATATTCCTAATTTGAGGACAAATTTTAAAACTTTAGGAGTCATTGTGAAAGGAAGATCTATTTATTTTTTCTATAAGTAAAAAAAAAAAAACACACTAGAATAAATATTGAGGAAATTATTTCATTGCTGATTTATACTAAAATCTCAATGTCAAGGTCAGAGTTGTTTGTGCTAATTTTACACCTCAGATGTAGAGGTTTCCAACTAGATTTAACTAAAAAAATCTTTCATTTTTAAAAATAGAAATTACAAAAACTCATCACACAGTTTTTTCTAAACTTTCATTAGTATATTGTAAAGTCTTTATTATAAACTTATCTTAAATAATCACTAAATATTCACCAGAAAAACAAACTGTGTTAAATGGCTAAATACAAATCAAATTTTGAATTTGGATTATTTAATTGCTTCTAATTTGGCAGCAGAAAATAAAACATTTTGGAATTTCCAAAATTACAGAATACAAAGAATTGCTGCACATTAATATAAAAACAATATTCTAACAAATAAATATAAATTTTCATTAAGCTTTATCAATATAAGGAATCTAAATCATAGAATTAATATTTTTGTATTTTATTTTAATAAGCATCTATAACTTTAAAATATATAGCCTTAACTATCTTGACAGTTCTCCCTTTTTATTGTGTTTATTGTGCTTTAAATCACTGGAAATATTTATCAAGCTTTAACCACACACTAGCATTATTCAACTGGTATTTTTTTCTGTAACTTGAAAGCACCATCTGAAGTTAGTTCACTATATTTTTTCCCTTTGACATTCAGCTGCTAGAATTGATCCCATAAATAAAAACTGTATCATTCTGGTGGCAATGTATAGAATAAATCATACAGATGAATAAAGATGCATTAGTACAACAAGGTAATGAAATAGTTTTCATTAATAAATAAGAGTTTTTATGAGACTTCATGAACCTGTTTAATAAATATTATCTGATGAAGACCACGATGAATGATCTGTCCATAGACCATCTAACTTTGATATACATGTTTGATCTTTGCTGCTCACATACTTGTTATTCAAACAAAATTAATTATTCCTGAATGGTAGTGAAATAAGCTCCTTCTGCTGCCCTGCTGTATAAATATCAAAACCTAGTGCAAAAACAAAGCAAATGTTTTATGACAATTGATTTGGAAAGGGCTATTAAGTGTTGGGAAAGGCATTCCTTTGTACTTAATACTTTAACATGGAACCTGAATAAGGGAGGGTTTTGAAGAGTCTCCTGGGTCCAAACTAAGTGTCAAAGCAGCACAGAAACACCCCCAAATATCAGCTGAAGCTGATCAAGTTTAGACAAAGCAACAGATTTTTAAAATACAGCATCCTCATATACACAAATATTTTGCAAGAATGTGTATACCAAGTTCACACTGAAAATACCAGGAACTCTTTTGAGAGTTCCTCACAAATAAAACATTTTGCCAGGGGGACAGTGGTGATCACTCCTTGGAAGCAGATGCAACCATATTTATATAATCCTCAGTGGCCTATGAGTGAAGGAATGTTTTCCTTTGATGATTGACACAAAGTTTTCTGTTTGGAAAAGCTTTACGGAAAACAACATTTGCTATTGAAATTTTTCACTGACCTGTTAGAACATGATCAAATACAATGGCTGCCTTTTGAAACATTAATTTTACTTTGCTGATGCAAATGTGCTGTGATTTAATTGCTATTCTATTTGGAAGGGAGTTTTAAGATTTTAACCTTTTTTTCCTCTTTTTTTAGGGAAAGCGCATTAGCTGTTGTCTAATTCTTGAGACAAGTGTCTTGCTTCTCAACAAAGACCAATAGAACAAGATAAATAATTTAAAAATTCGACTAAGTTTCTTCAAAAAGGGCTGGTCAAAGCTTTGCAGAGAGGCCAAACAACCCTAGAGGTCTGTGAATGGCAGCTGGGGAGTAGGAGTGCACAAGTATATTACAAGGGACCACACCCAGGACTCTGTAGGCTTCATATAAACAATGAGTAAATTCTTACATTTACAGTCGCTCTGCCCCCATCCCCACCAAAAGAAAATCCAGTTTTCCCAATGGAGTCAAGCTATTTCTGTTATTTTTCCTATGCTAAGAACAAGTTGCTTCATAGGCCTGTGGACAAATGACTGATCCTCCCTTGGAGTAGTTCAATCCAGCCCACTACTTATTCCCAGCTACTGAAGAGCAACTGAAACATAGGATTTACTTTATGATGGTCTGTGGAGATTGAGAACAGTGTGAAAAACCACTCTCCCATCAGCAGTACTTGTGTTCTTTAGGCCACAAAGGGCAGGATCGGGCTCATTGTAAATTTAAAGAGCTTCCTGTTTTAAAATTGACATGAGAAAGACCTCCAAAATACAAACCTCAAATTGCTTGCACGTTTGCTTTCCATGTGAAGCCAGGATTCGTACCTGAAACTTTCCCCTGTCCTTTATCCAAGTCGTTTCTGGTATAAAAATGCTCAGGAGACAAAACTTTCATGAAACATCTTCAATCCTATAGTCTTATTCCTTAGAAGATGACTTGGAAATGACCTCCAAGTAAAATATTTTTCCCTTGAGAAAAGACATCAATAGCATTGTGTTTTCCTTACTCAGAATACAAGATTTCGTTTCTATGAATCTCTATTCTGGTTTTAGATAAATTAATAAAATTCAGTGAAGCAAACAGTTTTCTTCAGAAAAAAATAATTTCTTAAAATTATTTTTCTCAACATAAAAACACACTGAATATTAATAGATTATGTAGAGGATGATATTCTCTTAGAAGGATGCCAATGTTCATTGGTTACCAAGAGGAGTTTTTGTGTATTTGTTACCAAGGGCAACACCCACCTATATTAGGCTTCTTATGCTGCCATAACAAAATACTACAAACATAGTAGCTTAGACAATAGTAATTTACTTTCTCACAGTTTTGGAAGCCGGCAAGTCCAAGATCCAGGAGCCAGTCAACTGGGCTCCTGACAGCTCTTTTTTTGGTGTGTAGCCAAGTAGCCGCCAACTTCTTGCTATATCCTCACATGATGAAGAAACAGAGTTCTCTCTTTCTTCCTTTTCTTATAAGGCCAGCAGTTCTCCCAGATTAGTACCCACTCTTATGACCTAATTTCAAATTAAGTACCTCTTAAAATCCCTACACCAAAATACAGTCACATTGGGGGGTTAAGGCTTCAAAAAACAAATTTGGGGATCCACAATTCAGTCCATAGCAATACTCTGAACAGAACCCTTAGCTCTCAAAGATCTGCCTAAGTCTCATTTCTAAAATGTCTGTGGACACTTAAGTATAATAGTTCCTTCCTACCTCCAGTTTTGCTTTCTGCTATGTCAACTACCTCTGGTCGACCATGGTCCAAAAACATTAAATGAAATTCCAGAAATAAATAATTCATAAATTTTATATTATATGTCTCACTCTGTTCTGCCTGAAATGTGACTCATTCTTTTGTCTAGCATATCCACATTATATGTGCTACACATTCATTAGTCACTAGTGGACTTCTTGGCTATCTGTTTGACTGTCATGGTATTGCAGTGTTTGTGTTCAAGTAACCCTTATTTTACTTAAAAATGGCCCCAAAGCACAAGAATAGTGATGCTGGCATATTGTTATAATTGTTCTATTTCATTATTATTGTTATTAGTCTTAGTGTGCCTAATTTATAAATTAAACTTTATCTTAGGTATATATGCATAGCAAAATACATATTATATATATCATTCAATACTATATATGGTTCCAGGCATCCACTGGGTGTCTTAGAATATATCCCCTGCACATAAGAAAGCATGATTCTATCTAGATACTTAAAAAATAAGAAGAAAAAAGAGGAGGAAAAATAGAAGCAAAATAAGATAAGACTTATTTTGGTGGTAAAAGAAAAGTCATCAATACAACCAGCAATAAATGAACATAACTAGTCCTGGAAAGTATAAAACCTGAGGATGAGTTGAGATAACAGGAAGAAGGTACGAAGAAAATCTTCCCAGTCAGTAATATCTGATAAGTCAGGTTTTCATATGAAAATCAGCATAGAAGAAACATCAGGAGACAGAAAAAGAACAAATGAGAAACTACTACTTTCTAGGAAGCAGAATGTTCTAGGAACTTTCATTCATTCATCAAATACGTGTTAAACTCTTACGATGTGCGAGGCAATGTGGTAAGCCAGAGAGGATAAAAAGCTGACATGGTCTTTGCTCTGTTGAAGCTTACAAATTTTGGCAGAGGCAGCTATTAACCAAAAAATGTAAAAAAATAAACATGAAGCCAAGGCTCTGAGAAGTAATTGAGAAGAGAGGTTTATGGTGCTATGAATACATAATAAAGGGTATAAGATAGGCTTTGACCAAGTAAGGAAAGTTAGATGAATAATTGGTAAGTGAAGAAATGATAACTTAGTTGAAATTTGAACAATGAGTGGCTGTCAACTAGGTGAGGAAAGAAGAGAAAATGTTTCAAGACAGAGATAATGTCAGGGGTAAAGGAACCATAATGAGAACATGGAAAATATAAAGCACAGGAAGAAAACCATTGTGGCTAGAACACACAGCAAGACAGCGTGGAGAGAAATTTGGTCGTATATGAGGCTGCATATGAGGTTAGAGATGTGGGTAGGTAGTAAAAGATGACTTTGTTCTGATGGTTTTGTCTTTAATCTAAAAATCAAAGAAAATAATTAAAGAATTTTTAATTGGGGTGTGTATGTGTATATATATATAGATGATAAATGATATAACAAGAATTTTGAAAACATTTTATTTGCAGGGTGGAGAAAAAATGGAAGGGAAAAATAGTAGATATAGATACAACTTCACCCAGAAAGCCATTTATGATAAAAAAGAATAATCATAATCTGGACTGGGTGCAGTGGCTCAATCCTGTAATCCCAGCACTTTGGGAGGCCGAGGCGAGAGGACTGCCTGAGACCGGGGTTCAAGACCAGTCTGGGCAACTTGGTGAGACCTTATCTCTACAATAAAAATTTAAAAAATATTAGCCAGGCATGGTGGTTCATGCCTGTAGTTCCAGCTAGACGTTCCAGTAGGTCGAGGCTGCAGTGACTGATCATGCCATTGCACCCCTGCCCGGGCACCAGAGGGAGACTCCAACCCAAATCATCATCATTATTATCATCAACATCATCATTATCATCATCATCATCATCTGTTGGATAAAGGAGACAGTGATGGAGTGACAAGGCCATATTTAGGAAGATAACATCAATAAGACTTGGTGATGGGTCAAATGTGAGGAATAAAGGAGAGGGCCATGTTTAGGATTACTCCAGGCTTTTGAATTCTAAATTGGGTAAATGATGGTACCAATCATGCAAAAGAGAGTTTAAAAAACAGAATACCCTCCCACCAGATGAAAGAAGAAAATAAAAAAAAAAATGATAATACATGATGGAAGAGGTAAGTTTCTGATGGTGAGAGGCTGAGGGTAATTGGAGCAGTCACAGGTACATTGTAGTTAGTATACCTTAAGGTGACTGTATCAGCCTTACATGTTCTGACATGGAGCAAAATGCTGTTTTCAGATGGTCTAGGGACTCCAGAAGTTCCTGAGATCCTTTCAGGGGTCCACGAGATCAAAACTGTTGTCATAATAATGTTTAGACATAATTTGTATTTACACCATGGAGTTTCTAGATGCCACATAACATGTGATACATCAAAACATTGAAGGCAGAAGTAAATACAAGACACCCAGTTGTCTTCAATAATGTTGACATTAAAGATATTTGCAAAACTGCAAATTAAAAAATTATAATGCCACTGTGTTCCCAATTTTTCATTAAGATAAATTCATTAACATCCAATGGGCTTATTACTATTTTGAATGAATTAAAAATGTTTCTTAAATTTCTGTTTTAATTTCTAATAGAGTAATATCAATTCATATAACCCACACAGACAATTTGTGATTCCAATAATGTTAATGAGTAAACGAGTGTCTTCAGTTCAAAAAGCTTGTGAACTGATTTAAATAACAGATGTCAATAGAGACCAATTGAAGTTTACTTTCAGAAAAATACAATTAGCCCTAACAAACATTATTATTTCTCTCTGAAAAGCAGTGAACTAGTATGTAGGACAAACTGTTATTCAAAATATGAAGTTATTATTGAGGAAAACCATGAGAAAATCAGTATGTACTTCAATAAGTTGTTATAAAGAACTTCCAATCATTATTATATGTTTGCAATGTGTTAAAATTCCACATGCCAGGAACTCTGTTAAAAGTTATATAGCCAGAGTATTTGTGGACTCATGACATTTGTGCAGATATTCCCTCCTGAGGAATATGATGTGAAGGAAGGCTCAAAAGGCCTGTCCCAGAGCACACTGGCACACATTTGTCACACAATGTGCAACATTCATCCTTCACTTTCAGTGATACATTGATCGTAAGATAAAAGCTTGGAAGCAAACTAACAAGAACAAATTTGTAGTTCATTCAGCTTTTGAACAAATAAAATAAACTGAGAAGAGTATTCAAACTTTGACTCTGAATGGTGTAAACATCCCAATACAAGGTAGTGTCAAATTTTGCTTTACGGGATCATGTTAAAGTTGTGAAACTTCAATTTTGCTATAGGCCTTTATATGGTTTCTTCAATTCTACACCCTCAGCATCTAGAAAAGCGTTTAATATATAATAATTGCTCAGACAATATTTATTGAATGAATGCTATCGAGAAGGGGCAAACAACCTTCCTTGTGTACTCGATACACTCGCTGGAGTTGCCATATGCCTAAGGTTTTTGCTATCTTTATTCACTTTTGACTTTCCATGACAACTTCTAGAGATGAATGATCCTAGATGTGCTATGAACATAGATGCCAGGCATCTGCATTTCAATATAAGCAGCACTAAACTTATTATCTTTCTCCTCAAATTAATGCCTCCCTTATATATGTATCATCTACCTAATAACTTGAAAATATTCCACTTTCCTCTTTCCCGATCCCATTTTCTAGTATATCCCATCTGTCATTGTATACTGTACATTCTACCCTTTTAATATTGTTCACAACCTTCCTCACCTTGTTTTTCTCACTGCTTAGAGACTTAATTCACACTTTCTTTAGAGTCTTTTATCCCTCGCCTCAACATACTTCTCTGAAAGATTTTTATACATTGATAAACTTTTAAATTGCTTATGACCACGGGATTCTAAAAGAAAACAACACAAACACACACAAATACACACACACAGGAAGAAATTAGTCTATGTACATATACTATATAGAGATCAATTCTTAGTAGTCTGTTGATGTTAAACAGCATGAATATATGTTTATGTATTTCCAAACATCTTTCTGTTTTTTAGAAAGGTTTTTAAACCCAAGGCAACACACTACAGTAAAATTCAGGAGGCATTTTTTCTTTATCCAACAAAGTAGGAAAAGGCAGTAATGAATGGGAAGGCAAGAGTGTTGAACTTGCCTGACTTCTGAGGAGTCCATGCATCACAGGCAGGGGCCTTTGGGAGATAATTTATATGGAAGTAGAGGAGCTGGAACTTGAACCCCTTGGGTTATCCATGCCCAAATGCCCCTAGGAGAGTCTATGTTCTCCTGGGTCTCATGGACACTGATTTGGAGACCACTATTCTAGATAACAAATGAGATAAGATCACTCCCCTGCTTTCTTTCTTAGTGTTTCTTATGGCAGTGTAATGGATTGCTCTTGGATTCTACTTGATCTGTCTCATATCAACTTAATTTTTTTCATCTTCTTCCATTTTTAATTATTTTTACCTCATACCTTACCCATATCAATCTACTTACCAGGTCTTCATACTGCAATACTGCTCCACTCATCCATGTCTTTTGCATCTTTCCTCACTAGCCTAGCTACACCCATTTTGTAGAATTGCAATGAGGATTATTAATACAAGATGGAAAGTGCCTGTTTGTGTGCATTAAATATATGGTGGAAATTATGATTTTCTAAAATGGCTATCATATAATAAAATAAGAGTTTTAAAATCCCTCTTCACTATTCAGGATAATAAATGACACAATCATCAACTTTATTCTTTTTTCAAACACATTTAACATATTTTCAAGCCCAGAGTCAGCTGGACTGGATTAAGAGAAAATGAAAAAATGGCCTGGGAATTTAACGACACAAATAAAAAGTGATAATCACTTACCTTCTATAATCATTAAAGTAAATACATGTGTAACCCTCTAAGATCTCCCACCCACTACTGTGTATAATCCCATGCCCTTGAGTGTGGATGAAACTTTTGAATACAATGAGTCAATCCTGTGATTAGGTTATGTTATACAAAAAAGTGAAGAGATTTTGCAGACATCATTAAAGCTCCTAATCAACTGACATTAACTTAATTGAAAGGGAGATTTGCTTAGGCATGACTGATCTAATCAGCTCAGCTCTTTAAAAGAGGGTCTGGGTCAAAGGCTCAAAGCAAGAGTGATGGATCCTGTTGCCCTTGGAGTAGTAACCTGTCACTGTCATACTACGGAGAGGGTCATGTGTCAGAGAATGTCAGGCAATCTCTAGGAGAATTACAACCACAAGACATTTCAGTCCTGTCAATAACCAATGAACTCAAAAAGCGACATGAAGTTTTAAATAAGAGCACATGTCTGGTGGGCACCTTGATCTTATAAGACCCTATGAAAGGAGACCATCTGAGTTATGCCTGGACTCCTGACCCACAGAAACTATGAGATAACAACTGTGTACTTTTGTAAGTCACTATGTTTTTTGGTAATTTCTTATGCCACAGTAGAATGTTAATGCACAACTGAAACCACCACCAAATTCTTGGTTTCACACTATAGGCTTTACTAAATGTAAGTCAAAACATTTGAAAGAATATTTATAAACATTATCTCTTTTGCTTTACAGAATGTCAACTTTATTTAATTTACTTTAATAAAAGTATAGTCCCTTCATAGCCATATTTAGAGCCTTATCTATTGTGTACGTATTTTTAAACTAAAAGCTATCTTTTACTAAAATATTTCTAAAATAGTCCCAAAGTTCAGAAGATTATTATAGCCTGAATAATATAAGTTTGGCTCACAAATTCTACTACCATTTTCTTAGATTTAACATCCTATAAACACCACTCACTGTTTAATAAAGCCATTGGAATTATTGGATGTTACTTACATATCTAGAAAATTCTCTTTGGACAGAAAATAAAAATCTATTTAATAATTAGAAAGTGTCATATTCATTCTATTTATTGCCTCTCCAACTCTCTTTTAAAAAATACCCCAAAGATTGGTTTGGAACTGAAGAGTAGGGAAACACTTGGATTTCTTGGTATGTGCTTGACAGTTGAAGAGTGAATGCACAGATGAGTATATATGTGAGAGAGTGTGTGTGTGTGTGTGTGTGTGTGTGTGTGTGTGTGTGTGTGTGTTTATACTGGTCCTATTTCAGAGAAGATTTATAAGAGTACCTAAAACACAGAAAACAATGAAAGGAAAACAGTTGGCTTATTGTACTTAACTGGTTAGAATGATGGAAAGATTAATAAGATTAAACAAGTCAATGAGTGGAACTAACCCAATCTATACAGAGAAACACTATCAACAGGAGTCATCTTTTATTTTAAAGGACAAAATAGATGATTCAATTTCCTTGGAACACTGTGTTTCCCTCTGAGAGCCTCCTGCAGTTATTTCACATATGCCAAGCACATCCCCCATCTATGGTCTTTATATGCATTGTCCAAAACATTTTCTTTTATTAGCAGGTCTAGATGGAGAGAGATTTACCTTGGCAGTACCATAGTAGTGTGGATAATGTTGAATTAGGTTTGTTCAGCTAAATATCCCCACCATGTTGCTATAGAGAAATACACAAAAGTCTATCCATATCCTCATAATTGTAGATGTTACTCTGGGTGCTGGTACTCTGGGTGTTGATACTTGATCTTATGTGGATTATTTATCTTTAAATATATATTAAGTTTTACCATCAAGCAAACTTATAACATTATTATACTTGACTAAATTCCTGCAATTCTACTGATTTTAAATCATTTTAAGATGCAATTGAAAAAATAAGACTTGTTTTCTGAGAAATAAAAACATTATTTAATATTATTTCAGATAAGAGTGAAAATAAGTGAGTTAGCCATGGAGGAGAGGAACCAGGTACACAGATTTGAAGGACCACCACAAAACAAGTAAGTGGCCTTTTTATGATAAATTCAGGAAAGTTGGGTAAGAGCCAGCATGCAGAAAAGGATTGTAGGGACTACTAAAAGTTAGGTTGAAACAGAATGCAGGCTGGGTACAAGGCCAGCCAGAGAGGTCAAGATAAGCTACTAGAAAGTAGACATCTGTGAAAAACTTATCTTAGACTTAATATTCCTCACTGCAGTCTCTGTCATTCACCAGAAGAGGTTCACCATCATTTGACAGCTCATGTCTGAGGAGGAAAGGTAGGAAAAGGAAATAGGCTTGGAAGGTAAGGATCTTTAGGTTCCAGTTTTTACTGTCGTGATGGCTTTGTGATGTTGCACATATTTTCATTTTTTTTTCCTCTGTGGATTTTTTTCCTTTTCCTGGTAACAGTGGAATGTTTAGGCTCTCACCATAAGTATAAGTGTTTTCTATGAATGTGTGCACTTGCATACATTTAATGCTTTCAAAATAATGGCTCGCTGAAAATTCAAAAGATTGGGTAGGATTATGTAACACATTCTTAAAATATTAAAACCTGCACACATTAAAGCATCAAGTAAAATAGTTGTTAACCTTTCTCACTAATAATCGCCTGCTTAGATCCAGTCTGTGAGAGGAAAAGGAAGCAATAAATTTGACCTTAACTTACCACACATTTTAATTGCACAGTACTCCCAGCGGGTGTGAGGGTCAAGAGTATAGCACCATGGCCTCGGCTTGCCATCAGGATTGCGGCAATAATTATCATCAAAGCCCTTGTCGGGATATCTGCAAACCACACCAAGAAAAGTGTCACGTAAATCTGCCTAGAAACACCACCCACCCCTCAGCTCACAAAGTAACTTTCCACCTAGGTTGAATACAACTAACTGGGGCAAGAGGCGGTTCTCTATGCTTTGCCTTATTAAGGACTGCTAATCACTGACCATTGAATTTATTAATATACACATCCCACTGAATATAGTGCATCATCTCCTTTGCTAATAAGTTAGGTCCATTCGGTACCTTCCCAGTTGAGGTTCCAATCTGAATCCATTTCTTATAGAACCCCTCTAAGGACCGATTACAAAAACATGACCTCGCATAGACTGCTCATTAAGAAAACAGGTCCTCTTCTCTGGCAGGCTTAAAGTTCAAATTGAAAGTTCGGTTTCAATAGGTCTGTTACTAATGACAGCTCAATTTTGGAAATAGAGACTTTCTAGGTCATGCCCTCGCCTCCACCAGAGCAAGAAACAAACTCCATCACACCACTTTCTCCACACCCCACCTCCCTTTAAATGAACAGAGTCCTGAATTGGTGACTTTGTTTTAATTGTTACCATAACCCTTCTGCTTTTACTTAAAAGACAAGACAAGTATTTTAAAAATACGCTAGAATTTTAATTTCAATTAAAACAACATAGCAAACAAAAAAGGAGAAAAAAACACCTAAAGCAATTTTCAAAGATAGGTGAGGATGAAATTTCCTCTGTAATTATTTGTATTTTTATACTTTATAATAAAAGTAAAGAAATTCCTTCCTTTTTTTTAACTGAAAAATTTCCTGTAAAACGACTGGGTAAATGTAAACATAAGTTTGTTTTATAACTTTTCAAGCCGAAGTCCTAGTGCTGGGGAGAAAAGGTAGACTTTGCTGCCTGACTTCTCCAATTTGGCTGTTCAAATTGGCTGTTCATACTGGCAATTTCAAAATATACCAGGGCAGAGCAACAAAAGAATGATTTGGTGTACCTCTCATTCCCTTTCTGTAAGCATTACCTAGGTCACAGTGTCACACGTGACCTATAGTCCCTAAGTCTGAAGATTGCTGCTCTGGAAGATTTGCTCACATTGGTAATAAGGCCTCCAACTCACAACTCAGGCTTGTCAAAGTGGTCATTACTGAATTGGCCCTGTTGTTGTGTTTTGTTGTTTGTTTTTTGCCTTGAGAGGAAGCTTCTGTTAGTGCTTCCACTCTGTACTCCATGGACAGTCCTGTGTTCAGGAGCATCCTGATTTGAGGAACTCTGACCAGTTGTAGGCATAGTCAGTGTTCTCATACACCTCATGATAAATCGTTTTGCCTTAAGATGACTCCCTCCAAACACAATGGCCAGCTGTTCTGTCAGAAAAATCCTGAACACTTAAGTTCTGAATTTTATGTTTATGCCCTATCAGAAATACATTATGCAAAGAGAATTTCCATGGCAGTGTGTCATAAAGCAAATAACAGTTTGTAAAAAGAATCACTGGAAGCATGACTCATGAATATTTTACCTTTCGGGCAAGAATTTGTGCCGGTGTGGTGACTGGTGATCCCAGCGCTGACAAACCTTGCCTGATTCTGTATGATCCATAGGACCTCGATAACTTTCCCCATTGCAGGTCATGCATTCAACTAATAAAATTAAAGTATGGCACGTTAATTGTTTCTGGCAGCAAAATAAAAAACACCACTGTTCCATTTAAAGAATAGCACCTATTTAGCAAACAGATTTTTAGAAAATCCTATACACCATTCTAGTTTTAAATTAGGGCATAATGTCCACAAATAGTAGCATAAATTACCCTCTACAGAATTCTTCATATAGTTGAAACAGAAATTTTGTCATTAGTTTCATATAGATTTACCATAGGGTCAAGATACTGCCTATTTAATATTTCAATAACTGACATCTAGAAACTGAAATATAAGATAGACCTTGGGGGGGTTTCTGTGTTGGTCTAAAATGCAAAGATCCCAGTATCTATATTGTCAGCACAATAGTGTTCTTCTCTTGATTTGACCTCCAAACACATACACAGGAATTATACAATTTACATTGAGTTCAAGTCATACTTCTACAGTTAGTGTCATAATCAGGACCACACAGATTTAAGAGGCTGACTTCAGATAGAAATTCTGGTACAATTACTGAGAAGACAGCAACTGAAAATACAGACTTCGGAACTCAGACAATGAAGAGCCCCCAGAACGACTGGCCTAAATGTATTTTAAATAATTAAATATAAAAGTGAAACCAAAAAATAAAAATAAAAAAGAAATCTGTTACAATTCAAACAACAAAGATTTAAAAAAAAAAAATCACAGCTTCTTTTTCTTAGCGAACATCCTTTTTGAATACGCTAGGCGGGCTTACATTCCTAAAATGACCTGCTATTGAACTCCACATACCCACTCTTTGTAAAATGTATAAGCTGATCGAATTATGCAGGATCTTACTGATGATTCTGTAAGGTCAGTTCACTGTTCTCTTCTGGCTGAATTCTTAATTCACACCAAAAACTCTGAATCACATCAACTAGCTGAAAATGAGACTTCTCAAACATATAGATTGATTTGTAGCACAGAAAGTATCCTGCGAAATAAATCATTGCTTGGCTTTCCTATGAATACAGCAAACTTTCCCAAACACATCATTTGTGTCTGGCAATTACTGATCATCTAATTTTGGCTGAAGTGGGAAGAGACATTAATGTTCAGTTTTATCCAGTGGACTCTACCCTAATGAATATTAGTAGTGATTTGAGATGTATTATTAGAATCATCACTTTTGAGTCTTTGATTCTTACAACCTAATAATACATTAGCTATTAACTTTCTGAAACATGTAATCATTTGTCTTGGTCCATTTACTTTCTTTCATGCACTAAATTAAATGTGCATGAACTAAAACAGGGGACCAACTCAAGCTTCCCATCATCTGATACTGAGATTACCCAAGACTACAGTCAATAAGCACCTGAACTGAAAATGAAAGGCGTCCACGAGCATACAAATAAAAGTTTTCAAGTAATTTCTACATTGAAGTGCGCAACATAGGTTATGCATCATGACATTTCAGCTTTCCATTTGAATAGGGTTCAGATTTATCTAGTTCTCTTTTTAAAAGAACACAAGGATTGAAATCTTCAAAGAAAAATGCAGGATTCATCACTGTTGCTTGCTCCTTTGTATTGAATCATAAAATTGAATAGAATACTGCAGTCACACATACAATTATTCACATATACAATTTCTTTCTTTGCATAGAATTCAGCAAATATAATGTATCTAATACATCTCCTTCAGCAAATGCAGTTTGTAATAGTATATCCCTTTCCAATGAGAGTGACTAAAATTTTCTAGGAAGCAGTACAATGAGCATTGCTATACTACATTCTTTTCCTGACTTACAGATTTTAATGGTGTTAAGAAAAAAGAGCTACATAACTGAAATAGTGATTGAATAAGATGATTTTCAAGTATGAGTGTTTATTCATAAACATCTGCATAAACATCACCTTGAGATACTGTTAAAAAACAAATTCTGATTCATTGGATCTGGGCTGGAGCACTAATAACAAGCTTCCAAAGGAGGCTGATGCTGCTGGTAGTAAGTTTGTAGATAATGTGGACTAGTCTGAGAGAGAGTTACAGATGCAGTTGTGGGCCTCATGAAATAAAAATAAATAAATAAAAGTTAGCAAGAATGATGTTAAATTTTAGAAAGCTATAGAAGTTATGGATGGGGTGGGTTTATACACATCTTGTGAAAGAACTGAGATACTTAAATATATTATAGTTACATATACTTTGATGATTTATTTCACATTTTAATAAGATGCCATTCAATTCTCACAATGAGGAAAACAAGGCTCACAAAAGTTTTAAGGGACTTACCCAAACAGAAAATGTCAAACTTGTGTCTGGAACACAAGTCTTCTGGCCTATAATCTAGTATTGTTTGCATTATCCCAAACTGCATTTTTGTTCTACATATTATTTCCTACACCTTCTAACTGGTTGCAATTTATGGTAGACTAAAAGCAATGGCTTTAGAAAATTAATGCCCTGCCTTTTTCAACATTGTCCTCATGACCCCCTGCCTTCTTGTTTACAACAACAAATTACTCTCCTGTTGGAGTCTCACCTACTGGAGGATGGGGAAAAGAAAGTTATGGGAAAGCAACTAAATTGGCCATCTTACCCAAGGTCAATGGCTGAAAAGTTGGTTATTTTGCTATTGAATCAAACCATCAAGCTAGCCATAAAAATTACCTCAAGAAAGTCAACCTTTGAACTCATATTCACCTTTTAAACTTCTGGAATTCTCAGACTTCCAAATTTTCCTAGCTCAGTGTCAAGCAGTTCAGGTGAAAACCAAGTTCACCTAACTCAAGAAAACAGGGGAAGGTATGAACTATGTAACACTGCCAGAGGGTAATGCCCTTTTAGCTCTCTCTGTTGTTGCCAGTGCGTTATGTAACCATTCCTGCAAGTTCTTCTCTCAAAAAAAAAAAAAAAATTGCCCTAGACCATAAAACTCAAACTGAGTAATAGCATCTGTTCACATTATGCTTTTTTAAGAATAGTTCTGGAATAAACAATAGTAGAAAACTACAAAAACTACGTATAAACTACAATAGAAATAAGATGAATTTAACATCTTTCTCATCACACTAACCAAATTCAAAAATTGAGTTCCAGTTTTCTTAATCATATAACTGGAAATGATGTGACTAAAATAATTATTTTAAAGTATCTGAATCTATTTTTAATCAGTGTTTACTTATTCCAGTAAAGGTAATCGCTCAGAAAAATTTGTGCATGTGATTACTTCAGCAAAACTGAATGTTTAAAATATGAAGTCTCACAAGTTCACATTCATAAACAATAGTTTTATAACATCTTTGGTTTTAAAAGTTTTTCTTCATATAGCATAGGTAATTATATGCATGAACTTACGTCGCTATTATTTGGAATTTTAAGTATCACATATTCAAAAAATAATAATTACGGCTTAATTAAAAGTTATTTACTTGAATATTTGACAGTCATTGAAAATGACATCTGTTCCAATGACTAATAATTGCTTTATTTTAAATCCCAAGCAAATGAATGCTAAAGGAAAAATTTATTTTACACACCTCAGCTCTCTATAACGCTTGAATTAAGCATTAATTAGTAGTATTTTTTTCCATAATTATATAAGTTTATTTTTTATTAGCAGATACAATTGGACACATTTATTATGTACGACATGATGTTTTGAAGTATATATACATTGTAGAGTGACTAAATCTAGCTAATTAACATATGCATCATCTCACATACTCATCATTTTTGTGATGAAGACACTTAACATCCAGTCTTTTGGCATGTTTCAAGAATACAATGTACTGCTATTAACTATAGTCACCATTTGTACAATAGATCTCAAGATCTTATTCCTCTTATCTAACTAAAAGGAGTTAAATGTAAAAGATTCTTCACTCTCTTTTGGAATAATTAACATATTTTAATGTTTTAAATTGTAAGAAAATAATGTTACAAATATCAGATACAATTCTTTTATGAACCAAAATTTTAGACAAATTTCAGATGATTATTTATCCAAGATTTTAACGTAGTTACAAAAATTTCAAAAAACACATATTGTTCCACATCTTTTTCAACTGAATAATCCAAAGTTTGACCACAGATATTTTCCTTGCTTAATCCTAAATATTAAAAATGATTTTATAGTTACTACCTCACCATAATGTTGTGACCTTTATAACTTACCATTTAATTAATATTCATGGATATATATGGCCCATCTATCATACTATTTAAGCATTCTGGATTTTGAGGTTTCTCTCTCCTATATGTATTTTGGTAAAAATTTATATCATATCTACATTATTTTGTATATTTTATATTATCCATATTATAAATAACACTGTTTTTCTCTATTACTGCTTTGGCAATGCCTCTTATTTCAGCTCCTTTTCATTAAAATCCTACTAAAGCACTGCTCATGTTAGCTTGAATTTAAAATACCACAGGTCAACTCACACTCCCTGAAATGTGTTTAACCTACAGGGCAGGTGATGGCTCCGTTCTCCCACAGGAGGGTTATTCCACCATTGCCAGGCCTCTAATTGTTTCTAGAAAGAGCATATCTGTAACCTTTAGTGACACAGTGACCAACAGTATCACGTGCCACTAATACCAATAAGCAATGCCTTTTTCTAAGGAAGGTGTGAAGGCCTCAAATTATTAAAGGATATTAGAGAGTTATTCCAATGAGATAAGGATAACTGGAAACAGGATTTTTAAAAATTTCCTTCTTTTATAGCACTTTGAATCTATGTCACCTATCAGTTCAGATCTATGTTAGTCTATTTTGATGAAGTTTCTTCTTATAAGTCAGGAGGTAAAAAAAAAAAAAAAATCACATTCTTACAATGATCAGGCAGGTAACATAAATGCTAAGCTGTTTCAGTTTGACCAAGCTACCTGCCTTTGGAAACACTTTGTCAAGTCAAACAAAACCAATAAGCAAACTCCTTGCCAATGATTTTCAACATCGGAAAACTGTGACAGTAGAGATTGCCCTAAGGGTAGCATTCTATGTGCAAATTTAAAACAATTATGAGTTATAGGCTTATTCATACAAAACAGACTTGTTCATAACGTTATCATAGATAAGTTTATTATTTTTAAAAGAAAAGAAAACAACGAAGAAGTTATAGGGAACAGAATATATGGAATGGAAAATAAGAATTTACAAACAGATGGAATTGGCTCTAGCACATAAAGTCAAGGATTTTAAATTAACTAACAACAGAAAACAAATCCTTCTGTGTGACAATTAGCTAACAATGGCCTTTATTTCTCATGTGATAAATATCAACCTAATATTAAGTGGATATTTGTAGAGGAAATGTTTTTTAAAATATTTGGTTAATAACAAACAGGTAAGCTATCTTACTATAAAACTTGGACAGCATTCCATCAATCCCCCTCCCCAAATACTTCAAAATCCTAACAAATTTCTAACAGAATTTAATTCATGTTTCACTTGGATTTTTGGAAATTTAGAGTTTCTGACAGAACTGAAAAGCTCAACTATTCAGTAGCCAGATAACTAAGGCAAATGAAACCACACACAATGCTGAAATGGTTACTCTTCCATCTTGTCAGCCATTCAGTTTTCCACTGCAGAAGTAAGAACAAATGCCCTTTTATGCTGTGAGAAGAGGTAAAAATACAGACATGGATTTAAGGTGCCTGCCTTCAAGACAGCTCGGAATCCATTGCTTTGATCTCTTCAGATTCTATTCTGAATAGTATTCTTTACCAGTTTTTGCGTCAAATTTGGTTCTAGGTACATTTTCACCAAAATGCACACACAGTGGGAGTCAAGCTTCCAGTGTTCCCTCTTATACTGTATTCTCTTCTGGTACATATACCCTGGTCACACCACTTCAGAGTAGTTTTGAGAAAATTTCTGTGGAAGCCAGTACTGGATGAATAGAATTAGCATTATTAATAAAAGTCTAAGTTTCCTTCCGCTCCTTTCGGGTGCTGTATGGGAGCAGAATTTTGAGATATGCGAGCTCAAGACTGTAAGTAAGTAAGCCCACTTTCACTCTTTCCAGAGAGATGTCTCAGGTTGTATTGAAATTCAGATTGAGAACTTGTTCTTTTATTTTGCATGAATATGGTGATAATCAGATAGTTAAGACATTGTGTAAAAATGCTCAAATATTTATCTATAGTTGCACTTGAATGAACAACATAGTCACTGAGGTTGCTTTGTTTCTGTGAACCTTTAATGTGAATTACAGTTCTACACATAGGGGGAATAGAATGCCCCACATGGCATTCAGGTTCATTTACCTTCTGAACACTGAGGAATGTCACAGACTTCGTAGCGTACCTCTGGATTGCTTGTGAAACACCAAGGTCCCCCTTCTTCCCCTCGAGGATTTCGACAGTAGTTTTCCTGTAGGTCTTTACCCCGATAGCTCGAAGGCAAAAAGCTAGTTTTAAAATGATAATCATTACAGTATAAGAGCATGCAGCTTCATTTTTGGCCTATTAACTTTACTTAATTATGGGTATGTTTTTCCTGAAAGCAGAGAAATTAATCTAGCTCATAAACTTTCATACATTTTAGCTTAAATTCTGTCATTTCCATACATTCTTAAAATACATGAATTTTATCAACATCCATTTAACTGAATTTTCATATTCGACATAAAGTTAGAAAGATTCACCTCTTAATTTGCTAAGAGCCAAACATTCTAGAACTTAATTGATGTTGTTGGAAACACAATTTCAAAACTCCACTCAAAGGTAGCCAGTGATTAAGCAAGGCCACTTAGAAGAGAACTGAGAAAACACTGCAACTGACTTTGAAATCTCACCATTTATTACATTGCTTATTCAAGATCATTACTTGTTCATTTATTGCTTTTCTTATGAAAAAATAACCCCCTTTTGTTCTACACAATTGAGAAACAGATTGACAAAGTAACACGAACAAAGGGTCCAGAATCAAATTAAACTCTGTACTCAAATGTCAGCTTTCTCTTACTGTGATCCAGCAAGCAATTTCACCCCTCAGCCTATTAACTTGCCTGTACACAGAGTACAGTCATAACCTATAAACATGTTACACCTCATATGGTTGTTCTGAGAAGTTCAAGGAGATGATAGAGCAAATGACACTTAACAAATGCTACTTCTTATTAAGCACTACTACAGAAGAGAACTGCTTATTCTCTTCAATAATTTTGACTGACTAAGGCTTGATACTCCAAGTTTTACTTTACAATAGTAGTATGTCGGGTGTGATAACTGTAATACGTCACCTTCACTTAAAATTTCTAATGCCCCCTGAGCCTGCGGTTTCGAGACCTACCTGGGCAACTTGGCGAGACCTCATCTC
>CAUYQG010170116.1:0-24073 GCA_963574415.1 Tarsius wallacei | reverse complement strand
CCCCTCGAGTCCCACTCGCCCATTAGGCCGGTGAGGGAGTTGGCCCCGGTCGTGCGGGCGACTGGGTAGGCTGAGGCAACAGGATCGCAGAGCCCAGCAGGTCAACGCTGGGGTGGCAATGAGCATGCCACTGAACGCCCGCCTGGGCAACAGTTTTACACTCCAACCCAAAAAAAAAAAAAAAAAAAAAAGGAAGCAACATTCTGTGCTCTATTAGCAAAAATGGAGAAAAATCTCACAATATTAATTTCCTTGCTATAGATATACACTGTTACATTATTGGAATTCCAGCTTAAAAAGTATACACTATCTTTTTTATCTTTGAGACAGAATCTCACTGTGTTGTCCAAACTGGCTTACACAATCCTCCCACCTCATCCTCTCACTAGAGGCATGTGACACTGCTCCTAGCTTAATTTTGTTGTTTTTTTTTTTTTTACAATAGACTCTTTAATTTTAATAATACTTTCAGTAACACACCAAAGGACATAAAGAGAGGTTTTTCAATTTTTAAATATGAGGGAATCTTAAATGTCAAGAACATTCCTTGGTGAAACTCAATTTCCTTTTGAAAATGTTACTATTTAAAGTTATTTTTATGGCCATTAACTCTTTCATTCCCCAAAACATTTTGACTCTTAACCTTGCTAATTCTACCACAAATATTTCTATTTTGAAAAATTAAATTGCCATTTTATTAGATAAGATACTTTTAAGCAAAAGCAATCACTGATTTTATTAAAACTATCAAAATGAGATTTATATATAGAAAGTGAAAGTATTTTGAGAAAAGAAGGTCTAATAATTCTATTTAATTATCAATAGTAATTTTCAGAACACTTTATTTTAAGTCACAATAATTTACATCAGGAAAACTTCAATTATACTATACTCAAATTGAATTTTTAGAAAATAAATCCCTTATCCTCAAAATAATTTCCCATGGAGGCTTTACTACTTGACATACAATTTTAAAATATGCATTATACATTCAATATTGTATATTTGATATTGCTGCTGATTTTACTTTTTGAGTCCCCAGTCATATTTTTTTAACTATTTGCACTAGTTTATTTTATTTTTATTATTTTTTTAATATATATTTTTCATTTTAAAGGTGTGGGGTACAGTTAAGGGTTAGGTATACAAATATTCATTGTGCAGGTACCCTTGTTGATGAGGTGTGCCCCCCCTTTCCCCAGACAGATATTGTCTACCATTAATCCCTCCTCCCTTTCCTTCCCTGTCTCCCCCCCATAGTTTCCCACCACTGTCAATCCTTTTCTAATAGTATAGTATAGTAGTTGTTCAAGGTTCACTTATGAGTGAGAACATGTGATGCTCAGATCTTTGTTTCTGTGAGAGATCACTCAGTATTATAAAACTCTAATTCCATCCAGGTTGCTGCGAAATTAATAATTTTGTTCTTTTTTATGGCTGCGTAATATTCCATTGTGTATATGTACCACATTTTTTTAATCCAGTCCTCTTTTGATGGTCAGCATGGTTGGTTCCACGATCTTGCTATTGTGAACAATGCTGCGATAAACATACGTGTGCAGGAATCTTTTTTATAGAGTGATTTGAGTTCTTCAGGGTATATTCCCAGTAGGGAGACTGCGGGGTCATATGGAAGGTTGATTTTTAGAGCTTTTAGGAATCGCCACAGTGATTTCCACAGAGGGTGTACTAGTTTACACTCCCACCAACAGTGGCTTCATTTCTTTAACTGGCAACATTTCGTCTTTTAAGAAGATGAAACCATCCTTCACTAATTAAGTGGTATGAGACCAGACTTTAATCACAACCCAGATAATATTACAGATCTAAGCTAGCACACTGTATTTAATAGTTGGAGAAACAATTACTCCTCACATGGAATTCAACTCAAATATCTCTGCTACAGTATCTTTGAAGATTAATCAAGTCTCTTATGAACTTTCAACTCACACAGATATATAACTTATGTACTTCTCATCTATAAAGTGGACTCAATCCATACTACATATTTGATATATGTGTTTGTCTCTAAGAGTAGCATTTCACTTTATTTGAAGTTCCATTTGCTTCTCTGGAGACAGGGAAACAGAAAGAATATCTACCAACTATCAAATCTATATACCTAGCAGAATATAGCAATCTCTAAAATTAAATTTTTTTTTTTTGTAAGTAAAAAGTAACAGTTAAAGAAAGCTTCATCTATAAGAGAACACAACTGGGCACAAATGCCCAATAATTAATTAAGGCTAATTTTAACTATGTTAAGTAAATACATAAATGAGGCACTCTAAAAAACTGTTCTTAAAAGCATAACAAAACATGCTACATGTACATTTAACACATGTATACCATACACATGTATAACAACTTAAATAATTAACAAAACCCAAAAGAGCTGCAAAATAAGATATACTGCCATAATCTGTTCAGAGTAAGCTTTTTAGATAGCTATGAAATTAACATACTTAGTGTTTCAAATAGTACTCATAAGTAAGTTATTAGAATTCTGAATTTTTTAAACTAGAAAGACACATATTTCCCCTATAAACCCCCATGTCTTGTCAGCTGTTTCCCTACTCAGTAAACAGAATGATTAACTATTCATTTTCTAAGCCAGAAACCTGGGAATCAATACCAAACTCTCCCTAATCAAAAACACTTCACATCAATCCATTTGCTCAGGCCTTATCAATTCTATCTGTAAAATCCCTAAGATCTAGCCTTTCTCCTCAGTACCCACAGCCACTGCCACAATTCCTATCTTGCAAATAATACTATCACAACTTCTAGCTGGTTTCCAAACTGCCCACTGCCTTTCCAAAAAACTGAGTTTCAGAAGTGAGAATTTCAGGGCACCCCTGGTAGAGATCATTTAAAATAATTCAGAGAAAGTGTGATGGGAATTTTTTTTTAAAGGGTAAATAGCAGGAAAGGAATAATGACTTTTCCCCTGAGGTGTCTTGGGAAAGATAAAAGAAAAACTGAATTTTAAAACTATACTCTAAGGATTCCCATAAAAAGCAATATGCTTAGAAGAGGTTAACAATATATGCTTTGCAAGCAGTTAGAACATGGTATAACTATATCGGCTGGGCACGGTGGTTCATGCCTGTAATCCCAGCACTTTGGGGGGCTGAGGCAAGAGGAATGCTTGAGCCCAGAAGTTCTAGATCAGCCTGGGCAACATGGTGAGACCTTGTCTACAAAAAAAAAATCAAAAACTTAGCTGGGTATGGTAGCACGGGCCTGCAGTCCCAGCTATTGGGAGGCTGAGTAGGGAGAACTGCTTAAGCCCAGAAGTTCAACGCTACAGTGAGCTGGTGATCTCACTAGTCTGGGTGACACAGTGAGACCCTGACTCAGAAAAAAAAAAAAAGACATACATAATCCAAGAAAGGAGTTGAGAAATTAGCCAAAGACTTTCTATCTCAGGCTTGTATGGTACTATTATGAAACCTAAGACAGTGAAGACCCAGGAATAGCATGGGAGTCATTTTAAAAAATAAGTGAAAAAAAAAAAAAAAAAACAGGAGGGGAGAAATTCAGCAATGTACATCTTTACAAACAATACCCAAAGAAAAAGAAGAGTTACACCCTGAAAAAATGTCTAGCAAGCAAGGGATGAAAAGAAACACTAGAAGAAAATAAAAACTAAACATACATCAAAATAAACATTACTACTAATTTGAAACATGATACATTCATTCAACCAACAGTTGAGCACCTACTATATGCTACATACTATGCTAGAAATAGAGAGAATAAGACAAAATTAATTCCTTATGGAACTTAACCATTAATCCCTGACATACTGCCTTAATTCAATGTGCTATTTTTTTACTTTAAAGAAAGGAAAATCACCTCTAAAGCATTTATAGTTCCGAATGTAATTTTCCAAAGAGGTCTAAAGTTCCTCAACCATAAATCGTATCAGCACTTAATGCATATTATAGTTAGGTTACAATTTCCTATACAAACCATATTACCTCAAACTTCTATGCCTTTTCCCATGCTGTTCCCTGCCTGGAATGCTTTTCAAACTTCTATGCAACCATTCAAATTTCCATAAGGACTACAGTGATATGATGATTTCTTCTGACCAAAGTTAAGTACTTGCACTTTTATATTCTCCAAGCACCTTGGAATTCCTCAACACAGCAGTTATACTTCATACTGTAACTGTTTGCACAACTAGATTCATGCAAACATCACCACGCAAACATGATACAAATATATACTGTCTACAAGAGGCACACTTTAGAATCAAAGACACAAGGAAGTTAAACAGATGGAAAACGACACACCACACAAAGCAGTAAACAAAAGACAGTTGGAGTGGCTATACTAATACCAGACAAAATAGACTTTAAGACAGGTGCCGTGGCTTGTGTCTGTAATCCCAGCACTCGGGAGGCTGAGGAGGGAGAATTGCTTGAGTACAGAAGTTTGAGACCAGTCTGGGCAATATAGCAAAGCTTGTCTCAATAATTAATTACTTAAAAACAGACTTTAAGACAAAATTTGAAGAAATGTATCAGGACAAATAGGTGAGAGCAGACAATTCTGATTACAGATTAAAATCACTGATGCCAGGGCCTCAATTCCCAGATATTCTGATTTTACAGGAGTGTTATAAGGCCCAGGCTTCAGTATTCTTCAGTGGGACTTAGTGACTCTAATTAATACACAGCCATATACAGTTAATTAAATCACGAGAATAGCATAAAGGTTGAAAAACACTTTAATTGGGGTAAATGGAAGTCATAGTAGTAAGGAAACACACCCTGGAGGCTTTTGATGACACACTGCACAAAATCTTATAGTCACAGGAGATGGAGTATCAGTTCAAAAATATTCAAAAAGAAAACTATTTCAAAGTGTGAGGAAGACCAAAGATGCCCTAAACAATGATAAAGACCAGATTAAAATGCATGTTCAAGGTCTTCAACTATACTTATAAACTTTATTTCTGGCTGGGCACGGTGGCTCAAGCCTGTAATCCCAGCACTTTGGGGAGGCCGAAGCGAAAGGATTGCGTGAGCCCAGGAGTTCAAGACCAGCTTGGGCAACTTGGCAAGACCTCATCGCTACAATATGTCAAAAAAATTAGCCCAGCATGGTAGTGCGCGCCTGTAGTTCCAGCTACTTGGAAGGCTGAGGCGGAAGGATTGCCTGAGCCCAGTAGGTCGATGCTGGGGTGGCTGTGAGCATGCCACTGTACTCCAGAGCCTGTGAGCATGCCACTGTACTCCAGAGCCTGGGTGACAGAGACTCTGACTCCAAACAAGACAGAGCAAAAAAACCACTTCATTTCTTTGGCTTCAGTATATCTCAGTATCTCATCCAAATACTACACCTTTTAAAAATAATGTTCCTACAAATAAAATTGGAACTTTTAGAAGTAAAAAGAATAGAATGGGAAAATACATGGTCTGACAATTAAGTTCGTGAACTCACCACTGTGCACTTACGTAGACAGCACTGTACAAACAATTAGGTAAGGTATTATAAACTTGACATATAAGTGTCTCAGAGCTGTGTTAGTGTCAATGTGTGTTGGTGTTTTTCTGAGTAGCATTCATTATTGTTGTTGCAGGTTTTGTGTGCCATCGTGAGAATGTCAAAGCTTGAATTAGAGCAATGAACAAATTAAATTTTTCTTGTTAAATTTGGCAAGAGTAGAAGTAAGATCAAGGACATGTTAGTCCAAGTTTATGGGAATAACGCCATGAAGAAAACAACAGTGTACCAATGTTTTTCTGAGGGGAGAGAAAGCATCACTGATGAAGAGAGGTCAGGATGGCCAGTAATGAACAGAACTGACAAAAATATTGCAAAAAATTCATCAAACTGTATGTCAAAATTGTTGACCTACTGTGAGAAGCATAGCTGACCAAATAAACATTGAAAGAGAAACAGTTAGGAAAATGTTTTTTTGTTTTTTGTTTTTTTTGAGTTCAGAGTTGCTACAGCTACCACAGCCTGAACCTGCTAGGTTCACACAATCCTTCTGTCTCAGCAATCCAAGTCGCTGGAACTACAGGCACATGCCACCACGTCCAGCTAATTTTATGACTTATTGTATAGACGAGGTCTTGCTGAGTTGTCCAGGCTGGTCTCGAACTCCTGGGCTCAGGCAATCCTCTCACCTCCGTCTCCCAAAGTGCTGAGATTATAGGCATGAGCCACTGCGCCTGACCCAGTTAGGAAAATCTTAACGAAAATCTTGGCATAAGAAAATCTTGGCCAAAAATGGTCCCAAAGGATCTCTTGCATTATGACAATGCATCAGTTCACACAGCACTGTTTGTGAGGGAGGAGTTTTAAGTCAGTAAACAAATAACTGTATTGGAACACTATCCCAACTCACCTGATCTGGCCCCCAATGACTCTTTTCTTTACCCAAAGATAAAGGAAATATTGAAAGGAAGACAGTATGATAATAGGACATCAAGGGTAATATGATGATAGTTCTGATGGTCATTCCAGAAAGAGTTCCAAAATTGCTTTGACAGGTGGACTAGGCACTGGCATTGGTGCATAGCTTCCCAGGGAGAATACTTTGAAGGTGTCCATAGTGATATCCAGCAATGAGGTATATGGCACCTTTTCTGGGATGAGTTCGTGAATTTAATTGTCAGACCTTGTATGCTATAATCTGACTAAGTGTCAGACCAAGACCATAGTATTGAGGGTCACATTAGACTCAACATAACACCAAACAAACCTGAGGAGACAATACTATTATTAAGAATATTATCACTACAGTCACTTAGCCTATAAAATTATGATAAAGCACGCAGATTACACAAAGTCCCTTTTTTCCATTTTTATAATTTATTTTTATTTTTATAAAAGATGGGAATGCAGAAAGGAAGTCCAAAATATGGGAAAATAGTTCAGAAAAGGGTGAGATACAGTTTTCATGGGGAGCAAACCAGACAAAAGTAGAAGAGAAGACAGGCTATACAAAGAAAAGGCCATGAGACAAAAAGAAAGGTAGCAAGGACAAACCAGTAGATCACAGTCGAAATTCATGTGGGAAAAAAATCTATAATATGAAGGATGTCATGAAATGTCTGAATTCAGATGCCCAAGTTAGTGCTGCTGTTAGGTGGCTTTCTTATGTTTCTGATAAAGTAGAGCTTGGCAAGACTTTAATGGGAATATAAATTAAGCTCCATTATACTTCGGATTAGTCCATTTTCCAGTGTGTTACAATCTTGCTATATCCCCAAACTCCAAACGCCAAAAGCAAGTTACAATTTGGAATAACTCACTCTATCTGACTTTTCTTTTTGTCCTCAAAGGCTTTTAACATTTAAACACTGAAGTTTTTAACTTTTTTTTTTTTTTTTTTGAGTTGGAGTCTCACTCTGCTGCCCAGACTGGAGTGCAGTGGCTGCTCCCGGCCACCACAGCCTCAACCTGCTGGGCTCCAGCAATCCTTCCGCCTCAGCCTTCCAAGTAGCTGGAACTACAGGTGCACACTATCACACCCGGCTAATTTTTTGATTTATTGTAGAGATGAGGTCTCACCAAGTTGCCCAGGCAGGTCTCGAACCTGCGGGCTCAGGCATTCCACTCACCTCAGCCTCCCAAGGCACGCGATTACAGGCTGAGCCACCGAGCCCGGCTAGTTTTTAACATTTAAACACTGAAGTGGCAATTATATTTATTCGCAGAGCCAGTTGTGAGGTTCCTCAGGACAAAAGAAATAGGATATCAAAATAAATTCCCTGAGAGATCCAGCATACCGAGTGCCAAAGCCTCATAATCAACACTGCACTTTTGCTGTAAAACACACTCACTGAGTAGTGATCAAGGCACTTAATCCCTTACTAGTAGACCATTGTCCAGTATACTCTCTCCCAACCCTCTGTCCTCTAAGTAACCTAAGAAAAGCTTTTAAATTCTACCTTCCATAAATGTATCTTTTCCCATCTGAGTACACAGCATCATCACTCATCTAACTTTATCCTCATCCAGTCAGTCCACTTGAATAAGACTTTGAGAGCAGTTTAACAGCAATGTTACAACTCTTACCCTAAATGCCAATTACTATGTCTCTTGGTCCCCATCCCAGCTTTGCCTTATGGCAATTAGACAAAGAAAACCATGGCTATCCTTCAGTGAAGTGAATTAGTTCAATGTAATGTCATCACTCTGTTAACAGAAAAGTTTTTAGACTCACCTAACCTAAGAAAGAAGAGTTATCGTTAAAAAGTTAAATGTAAAATTAGATAAATATTGAGGAAACTATTGCTCTACTAATATTTTCATTCACAGGACACTCTAGGCATTTAATAGGTATTATGCTGGTTCTAAATGTGTTCTCAACACAGAGATAATCATCTGATAGATTTCTTTCTTCATATAACGGAATAGGAATCAAAAATTGTTTTTTCAGTTGAAGGGTCAGACAGTAAATACTTCAGTTTTTTTGTTTTGTTTTGTTTTGGGGGGCGGGGGTTTGAGTCAAGAGTCTCATACTCTGTCGCCCAGGCTGAAGAGCAATGGCACAATCATGGCTACAGCAGCTTCGACCTGCTGGGTTCAGGTGATCCTTCCAAGTAGTTGGAACTACAGGAGTACACCACCACACCTGGCTAATTTCTTGATTTATTATATAGATGAGGTCTCGCCATGTTGCCTAGGCTGGTCTTGAACTTCTGGACTCAGGCAATCCTCTTGCTTGGGCCTCCCAAAGTGTTGGGATTACAGATGTGAACCACTGCACCTGGCCGACACCTTAGGTTTTGACGTTACATGTTCTCTGTGACAATTATTTAACTCTACTACAACTGTGTGAAAGCAGCCATAGACAACAGTATATAAACAAATTAATATGGCTGTGTACCAATAAAACTTTATTTACAAAAAAAGATGATAGGCCAGATTTCACCCATTGGCTGTAGTTTGCCCACCCTTGTACTACACTGTTACGAACTAAGTTTTAACTTCAAATTACACACATTTATTTTAAACACAATATTACAGCTAATGAAATGGGACATAAAATCTGCTTAATTCAAGTATTAGCTCTAACCAATGTGTCAATTACTTCCAACTGTCAATGGAAGAGTGTCATTCTCATATGCTTTTATTTAAAAGTTTATATAAGATTTAACTCTAAAAAGAAGTTTTAGGACAGGACATGGTCCTATAATAAACTGGGAAAACAGCTATTAATATCATAACCATTTATTTCATACTTGCTATTACCCACCAGTCACTAGGGACAGAATGATAAATAGAAAGCCCTGTCCTTAAGGAGTTTGCTATCTCGTAGTCTAGACTATAAGCTCAAAAAGTTTTGAGTACCATGACATAAAATTTACACAGAGTACCTGCAGGGTGATGAGGTAAAAGTGGTCAATTTAACCTGAGAGACACAGAGGAAGCAGGAAAACTTTCACAGAGCACTCGATGCTTAAAGAGCAACTAATGAGGAGTAGGCAAAGGAAGATGAGCAGGCAAAGGAAGGAAGATGGTGAGAGGATATTCAACTCAGTGGGAGGAGAATGAGGAAAAGGCACAAAGATGTGAAACAACCTTTTACACCTTCAGAGATATGCAAGCATTTCAGCATAATTAAAACAGTAGCAATGACTATAGGAAAGTGAGGATGAATATCAAAGGGGATAAAGAAATAGACTTGATATCAAAGTCTATCAGAAGTTAGGGTCTAAGAGGCTCCTTGGTTTCTGATCTGGTGACTAGAGTGGATGACAATAACATTCAGTGTAAGAGGTAATACAGGATAAAGAGTAAATAAATAAAAGCAGCAAATCAGTTTTCCTTTTATAAAGGCTCTTTAGAAAACTATTGTTAAATAATTTTTTGGTGATGACCAAAGAAATACATAATTAGCATATAGAAAATAAAATGTGAAAAAATAAAACCAAAGGCTGGGCTCAGTGGCTCAGCCTGTAATCCTAGCACTTTAGGAGGCCGAGGCGAGAGGACTATCTGAGCCCAGGGGTTCAAGACCAGCCTGGGTAACTTGGCGAGACCTCATCTCTACAATAAATCAAAAAATTAGCCAGGCGTGGTAGCGTGCGCCTGTAGTTACAGCTACTTGGAAGGCTGAGGTGGAAGGTACGCCGGAGCCCAGCAGGTCGAAATAAAATAAAAAATAAAACTGAAGAAAAAAATAAAAACCTATAATCCTACCATCTAGAAAATGATTAAGATAAACATGTACAAATGCAGAGAAAAAAGCTTAGAGTCTATAATAAATACAGACTCAACCCTCGCTATGCTTTCTTCAGGCACTCCTACTTATGCGAGCCATACATATATTATATACTTAATTTTGCTATACAAGAAAACTTCTGGGAGACACTTGTCAAGTTCTCCCTTCCATACCCGTCTTTCTTAACAACAGTTTGCTGCAGTTTCTGCTTGGTGTGATCTCATAGCCCATGTTCTTTTTTTTTTTTTTTTGAGTTGGAGTCTCACTCAGTAGTCCAGGCTAAACTGCAGCAGCACGCTTGCCCACCCCAGCATCGCCCTGCCGGGCTCCTACGATCCTTCTGTCTCAGCCTTCCAACTAGCCAGAACTACAGGCGCAGGCTACCACACCCGGCTAATTTTTTTTTTTTTTTTTTTTTTTTGAGTTGAAGTCTCACTCTGTCGCCCAGACTGGAGTGCAGTGGCACGTTCCTGGCCACCGCAGCCTTACCTGCTGGGCTCCAGCGATCCTTCCGCCTTAGCCTTCCAAGTAGCTGGAACTACAGGCGCGCGCTACCACGCCCGGCTAATTTTTGATTTATTGTAGGGATGAGGTCTCGCCAAGTTGCCCAGGCGGGTCTCGAACCCGCGGGCTCAGGCAATCCACTCACCTCAGCCTCCCAAAGCGCGGGATTACAAAATGAGTCACCGAGCCCAACCAGCCCATGTTCTTAGATGAAAAACCCACCCTGATTTGTTCTTGTTCATTTGCCCAGCCTCTAAACTAGTGGATAGTTAACACTGCTTTCAACTCCCACTCCTGCTTCCTCAGAAACATCTACCTTTTATTAACATAATGGCGCAAATTATTCCATAATCTGATATATAATATATAACTTGTTTTGGGAGAAACCAAATATATTTGAAGTATTTTTAAATGAGTATTAAAGTTAATTCTAAGCAAAACTTGAAAGGAAAAAGTAGCCTAATATCTGTACTAAATTGTTAATGGAAAATAGGTTGGGATCAGTTTGCTGTTTGTAATCCATAAAAAGAAACACACACACACACACACACACACACACACACAGACACAGATAATGGAGGAATTGATATAATTTAACCGGTTGTCACATATCCCTACACTCAGGATAAAAATTAGAAATCTTTGTAAAGCAGGTATTCACCTGAGAAATCATCTGAGGACTAAATGAAATAATTACATAATCATCTGATAATGTTTGAAGCTAATACCACTTTAATACTATTTAAGTAAGTTTCCTCTATTATTTAGGTTTAATTATTTAGTGATTTGAAAACCCAGGAAACAGACTTTTTAAAATTTCAGTGCCTCCTTTCTCCCTAACACATTGGTACAAACCTCATACAGAACACCCTGGAGCTAGCAGGCATGACAGTTACGGCACACAGCAAGTGAAGGGAAGCTTAAAACAGAAGAAGCAATCCTTTCAAATGGCCAAAGGTGGTGCAACTTTGGACATGAGGAGCAGAAAATGGAAGCAGAGGGGAAGGGAAAGAGGAGAAGAGTGTCTGCTATTCTCTGTAATTTAGGCATCAATTTGTTTGAAGGCACTGTTTGTACCCACTTGTACAAGAGTGAACAAAAATGTTTAAAGTTTTACTAATGTAAATCTAACTTACAGATACAATAAATATAAAGTGAAACAAATTATAAATCAAAGATTGCTAAAATACCATTACAAAGTATAATTATACTTGCCCATAAAATTAAACATTTTCAAAAACTTATTCCTCCATTGTCTATCTTCACTGCTAAACTGTAAAGTTCACAAGGGCAAAAATCTTATCTATGTTGTGTATTAATATATGCCAAGAACATTAGGATACCTAGCATACAGGAGGTAATCAATTACCGTTTGTTGAAAGAAATCATTTTCAAATGAAGCCTCAGATTATTCTCTTAATTGATAGTATTAAAATTCTAATGAAAAAAAATAGAAAACACCCTTACACAAAAAATACCTTTTGTGGGATCTATCCTATAGTAAAAACAAATGAAACAAAGCATGATATATTAAGACTATACCCATCAGGTAGCCAAATTTTCTTAAATCCAGCAACACACATAAAGGCTTTCCTTGAACACATGATTCTTTTTTTTTTTTTTTGAGTTGGAGTCTCACTCTGTCACCCAGGCTGGAGTGCGGTGGCACGCTCACGGCCACCACAGCCTTGACCTGCTAGGCTCCGGCGATTCTCCCGTCTCAGCCTTCCAAGTAGTTGGAATCACAGGCACACGCTACCACGTCCAGCCAATTTTTTGGTTTTTATTGTAGAGATGAGGTCTCACCAAGTTGCCCAGGTTGGTCTTGAACTCGTGGGCTCAGGCAATCCTCTCACATCGGCCTCCCGAAGTGCTGGGATTATAGGCATGAGCCACCGCACCCAGCCATGATTCAGTTTAAAATGTACTTTGGACCTGAATTATTCTCACTTTTCTACATTGAATGTGATCATACATCTCACCATAAAATTGTCATAAGGACAATTTTAGTTTATAATTGATAGATCACAGAATGCACAGACTACTGCTCCACTTGACAAAATCCCAGAGAAAAAAGTAAGCCTTTCAAATGATGACATTAGTTCAAGCTCAATTTAGTTACTTCTTACTAGATTAGAAAATCCTTTTTAAAAAGGGCTCATGTTTTTTTTTCAATAACCTAACAATATTTTCTGTATTTAGCACATAGCAGATGCTCAACACACACATTAAGTGAATAAAGTAGCTAATAAATGCTAACCTTTCTTATTGCTTGAGGTCTGGTTGAGAATTTAACACCACATCTAAATTTCAAGGCAAACTTCTTAATAATTAATAGAGTAAAAAAGTAAACCAGTTTACATTAACTAGCTATCCATTTTAGCCAGAGAAGTCCTTCTGCCCCCATTACCTCCTGTCCTAGGACAATCCCAATACCCTCCTTCCAAACCTCTACAGCTTTACTCTGTGACATACCAAAAATGAAGAAGAAATATATTTCTTTCTTTCCCTCTAATAAATGCCCTAAAGAATATTTACTTCCCTAAAGGCAGAAGAACCCATACTGGAAATTGTCAACCAAATCCAGGTTCTGGCACCAGCAATGCCACTGTACATAATGCCATAGCAATGTCAACCACTGTAGACTCATGCAATCTCTAGCACATGCACCTGGTAAGATCTTTTGTTTAAATCAACATATGATGGGCCCAGTTATGGTAGTCACATTTCTACTTATCAAATGCACTTAAAAAGTTTTGTCACACAGATCAATTAGCACCAGTAGGAGAGAACAAATTAAGTTATAATCATATCAATAATTGCAGTTAAATATAAAAGGCATATCTTTTTATCCTTGACATTTTGACTGCAAGAGTTGAAATTCAAATCATTAAAATTAAATGCAAAACAAATGAAATAAAAAACTAATGATTCAATTTTTTTAATACTACCTAAATAATTCAGTCAACTGTAGCATACACTATGAGAGTCCTAACATATTATCCATATATACTTTAATAAATTGTTATATAACACCTCAACCAACAGTCACACAGACTGATCTTTAAATAATAAAAAAGTACAGTTTCCTCTTGAAAAAGAATATCCTCTGCAGGAGAGGAATGATACTTCGGAGGTCTGGGTGTCAGGAATCTCACAAAGTCAATTCTACTTTTATTTTTATCTATGTCCCACCATCATCTACCTACAGATCTGGAGAAGCCCATACTGAGCACATACAGAACTGGGAGGACTAAAGTAGAATGCAGGGAAAGAAGGATAAAATACCACCTTCATTTGGCACTCCCTTTTCTATTATAATTGAGATCATCTATAAAGCTAAATTTTTTCTGCTAATAATTTCAGCATACAGGTGGATGGACTTTTCAACAGTTTGAATAACATCAATAGTTAGCTGTATACACTTGATATGTATCTCTGTACCTTGGGTTTCTTCCCTGCCAAATAAAGGTAAAAACTAGCCCCAAAACTCGATGATAGTTTCTAAAGTAGAGGTTCCCAAACTTTCTAGGTTCATGGCACCCTTGGTATCTCAGTAATTTTCTCACAGCAGACCTACATCAAGAAATAATAACAGCTCTACTTGAGTAGTTAGTAGCTATGTGAAAAGATAATCTATCTAAATTGAAAAAAATCATGTTTTTTACTTCATTCTTAAATAACCATAATTACTTGAGATATATATTACTGTTGAGCACAGCACAGCTTCTCAAACCTTAGAATCAGAGTGGACATTGCTATCCTATTTCCTGTTCCACACTGATTTTTATGCAGTACTTGCATTTTACCACAGCGACCACTAAAAAAACCCAACTTCACAAAGATACGTCATCTACAGGAATGTAGCACAATCTAATCTTGAAACCATGAACTAGCCTTACAACTAACCGATGTTCAAGTATTTACTATATCTTCCTTGAAAATTTAAACCATCAGACAGCATTTCTGTGAGTTGCCAATAATGCCCTGGGATGCTTTGGTGCAGTTTGGGACCCATGGTCCTATGGCAAGGTATATAATTTTGTGGCTTTGGACTCAGACAAATTTGGGTGGGAAATCAGATTCTACCATTAAGTATATAATCTTGGGCAACTGAATCAACCTCTTGAACCTAAGTTTCTATGTCTGCCAAATAGGAATAATACTATCAACCTCAGAGAATAGTTGTAAGGAACTAAATTCATGTCTTTTAACTCTAGTACACAACTCCTTCCCAAAAAGAGTAAAGTTCAAATCTTGTTAGCTGAACTAGTATCATTTGAACAGCTATCACAAGTAGGTTGACCATCAGTCTGAAAATCTCTTCCCCGCAACACAATGACATTTCACTTGCAAAGACTTTTTCATTTGCCAAGTGTTCTGAACAGTGTAATATTAATTATTATTCTAAGATCACCTTATGACAGGATCTATTATTAGCAGTCAGTCCCCTTAACAACTGCACCAATGGTAGTGCAGTGGCTGAACTAAATGATTCCTCTTAGCACAGACTATTTCTCATTTTTACTTAGTCTGTGGCCCACTGTTCAACTCGAGAAGTATTAAGCTGACTCTAATATTGTATTCTTTTGATACTAATATAAGCTAAATGCAGTGGTCAAATTTCCCAAAAGAAAGAGAGGCAAGCAATCTTGTACACTATCCAAAACACCATGCCATCCCAGAAAGCCTATGTCTTGCCTTTTAACTTGATCCAAATAAATTTCTAAAACAATTTGCCAGCAATCCCAAATTCCCACATTACTCTTTCTGTCAGTCACGTTATTATCATTTACGAAAGCATCCTAAAAGAAACTTAATAAGGCATCCTACTTCACAATAATTATCTTCTTAAAAATAAAAAAGAAATGTAAATACAATTTGACAATGAAATTACTACAGTGGGGAGCTTAAAGAAATTCTGCGAGAAGACTTTATATAATGTAACTAATCACCTTCCTATTTTGTACTATTTTAAAAATTAGACTTTTGTAAGCCGTTTGGTTAAGGGTAGAGGAGATTTGGACAGGTAAGAAGATATATAGTCATGTATTATAACTGCCGTATTAATTGAAGTCTTTGGTAGCCATAACATCATACACATTCACTCTAAGTAATATTTTGATGAACTTCATATTTGGGCCCTTCCTAGCAATGCAAATAAATTATGTTAACAGAAACTTCTTCATTTACATATAGAAATAGAAGAGCGACCCTGCTTTCTTGGAAAGGAAACAGCTATCTGTCTAGTACAATACCCAGTCCCTCGACCAGCTAACATACACACACAAAAAGACCCATTTGGAAAAACGTTTCTTCTCCGGCCAAGAGCTGTTTCTAGATAAAAGCAATGCTCAGAATACAACAAAAAAGCCTTCTTTGAGGGAAGAAATGTGCCAGAAAAGGAGCGGCAGGGATCGGGAATAAATGGGGGTGAGCGTAAGCACTCAGAGTGGAAGGCTGGAGGCAGCAGGCGCAGCGCTGAGATGCTCCAGCTACAGAACCAGCAGCAGCAGCAGGAAGTTTCAATGGGGCCGGGCAGAGCATGCGCCCTGCACCCGCGCGGTGGCCTTATGTGGAAGGAGCACCACTTGCGAACACCAATAATAGACCAGCGGCACCAGAGAGAGAAACATGAGCAACAAGCACCTTCTTCAACTGTTTCCCCCTCCCTCAGAGCCCCTCCTCCAGCCTACATACTAACCACCCCACCCTGCAAATGGGAGGGCGACTCTTCCCCTAAGCCCTACTGCCAAGATGAAGGGGGAAGGGACTGGAAAAGTGGGGAGATGCTTTTCTATTATTTGGGGGGAGGTGGGGAAAGGGAGGAGAAAAACTATGGAGGAGGAATTAACCCTCTCCTCTCCAAAGTGGAGCTGAACCGATTTCGCCTCCCTACCGAGAATAGAGAAGGACCCCCCCTCCCATGGGGGAGGAGCAGACATGCCTACTCGAAAGAAGGAGTTTTGGGGGTTAAACCAGCGCACAAGGGGAAGGGAAGAGGGACGAATCTCTCGGGGGAGTTCCCAACTGAGGGAGGGAGAGTTGAGTGTCCGCTGGCCCCCGCCCACCCAGGTGAAGGGAGCAGAGGGGGTGCCCGGAGAAGACGGGCCCAGCTTCCCCAGAGATGGTCGGGAGGATTGGTGGGAGGAGGGGAAGGAGTAAGAGAGGGGAGGAGGAAAAAAAGCGCAAAGCTGGCCGGAACCTGGGCTCCCCTTCCCCCGCCGCCGACGGGGAGAAGGGGTGGGGGACCGGCCCCCGCCGCGGAGGAGCAGACCCAGGGGCGGCCGACCGGCACAATGACCCCTCCCCGCCCCCAGCCCACCCTAGCCCGCGACGCCCCCACCTCTGCCCCCCACGGGGCCGAGTGGCCCTAGGGGGCCTCCGCCCCGCCTCCCCTCTGCCCAAGGCCCCGGGGGCTGGGCGGAGAAAACCGGCCCGGCGGAGTTGCGCTCCAGGGAAGGAGGACAGAGCCGCGGAGGCCCAAGGCGCCTGTGAAGAGCGGAGAGAAGGAGCGCGCCAGGGCCGCTTCCCGCCGGGCGTACGGGCCCCTCGCTTACCTTCTCCGTGGCCGACGTCCGGCGGCGGCGCCTGCAGCACCCGCTCCAGCTCAGGGAACGGCAACTCAGGCAGATCCAGCAGCGGCCCGTAGCGCTCCAAGAAGGAGCAGACTACGGCGAAGTTGGGGCACGAACCCGGGCAGCCCGGAGGAGCCATCGCCGCCGCCGCTGCCGCCGCCGTCGCCATTTTGAACTGGAGGATGGAGGAGGAGGCGATGGGGGGGTGAGGGGAGTTGGGGTGCAGAGGAATGGCAGGGCAGCCTCACGGACGACAGGAGGCGCTCTCAAGTGGGCTCCCCCGCGGATCCGTGCGCCTCAGGGACTGCGCCGCGATCCCACAATACATCGGCGGCCCGGAGCAGTCGAGAACCGAGTCAGACGGGAGACAGAGAGGCGCCCTGCGCCTTTCACTTTCCGCCGTCTTTCCGCCCCCTTCTCTCCCTCTACTTCTCCCCTCCCACTTTGGGTTTGCCACAGCCTCGTGTGACAGGGGGAATGAAAACAAGGGAAGCGGGGCGGGGAGGCGGGCTGGAAGTGGGAGAGGCGGGACTGTTCGAGAACACTGGCCAATAGGCGCGAAGGGGCGGAGCTTCGTGCGCCGACCAGCGGAAAGGCTGGTTCCGGGCGGGGCAGTCGGGAGCGCCTAGCGGAGAGCTGCGCTTCTCGCGGAGGTGAGAGGTACAGCGCCGAGCCGCTTGGGGACGCAGCTCTGAGGAGAGGGCGGTGGGTGAGTCTTCGGGCGGGACCTAGAACTGAAACTGGGCCACGAGATGGTGGGGAAGGTTGAAGGGAGCGAATAAGCAGCAGAGAAAAGGAGACCATTGTGAGAAGAGGCGGAGAACGGGAAAGGTAGAGCGTTCCCCTTAATTAGGGGTTGGGGTGGGACCGTTTTAAGAAGCCTGCGAAAGTTTGCTGAGGGGTGTTGCCCTCTGCTGGGGCACCAGAGTCGCAGCTTTGCTGGAAAAGCGGGGTCTGAGGGCTCTGCTGGGTGGCAAGGGCCTCGAAGGAATGCGACTCTGCGGGGATCGTCGGAGTGAGGGGTGGGGGCTCTGCTGGGCGATGAGGGTGTGGAGCCACCGGGCTCTGCAGGGGGACCAAGGTGTGAGGGGACGTAGCTCAGCTGAGATGGCCGGTGGACGAGGGACCGGAGTCGGAGTGTGGGCCGAACGTGGTAGGAGACCGTGGAACAGCAACACGTTTGTTGGAAGACAGGGTTCCACTCCGTGGGGGGTAGCAGTGAACATTCTCCCGCAAAGAATCCCAGAGAAAAACCACCCGTCATGAAAAATAGAATGTGCAGCTGGGGCAGCAACGCACCCTGCGGTTGTTGCCTGAGCTTTGGATTCCGCCAGCCTTGAGTCCTAGCAGGACGGCTTCATGACATCGTGGAAGTTGCTTCATTTCTTTGAACTTCTGTAAAGTGCGATGGGAATCGTACCTGCATCGTAGGGTATAACTACATGAATCATAGTTCATGTTCAGGTTTTGAAAAAGGGAAACGGGAGGGTGAACCACGATGGTGTATATCATTCTCATTATCTAAAGAAAGAAAAAATATTCGTTTATAAAGAGAAAAATTTTGTATTGTAAGAGAAATTATTACCTTAAATAGTGATTCTTAATCTTGAGTAATATACAAACCCATCTTAAAGGGAAAAAAATATTTGAAATTTGGCTAATACTCTGGAAAATTCCGGTTTAACGATATACTAATGTAAGAAATTAAAGTCTAAACAACAATGTGAATGTACTGAATGCTACTGAAGGATATATTTTAATATGGTTTAAATGATATAGTTTATGTTTAAAAAAACTAAAGTCTTACTTTAGGAAAATGTGGTTATGAATTATCACTGCAAAAGAGGTTTTAATTTAAGGAGTGGTAAAAGATTGTTTTTAAGCAATCACTGAAATGAAACACAACTAAACTAAAACATTTTGATAAAATTCCAAAATTGCCATGTATCTATCTTTAGAACCTAAGGATCTGAAGACCCCATTTTAGAAATAATTGGACCCAGAACATGTTTGTAACAACAGTTTTGTGGAAAGATACAAAAACTTTCATAGGGTTGTTACTTAATTGACCTTAAATAAAACCCAAGAACACAGTACTTTTAAATAAAATTATATCTTTGTGAAGGAATTCATGTGGAAAGAACCTTCAAACTAAAAGGAAAATCCAGTTATGTAAACCTTACCCACCCTTTCTATCTCTTTGCTTTCAGCTTTTCCAGCACCTCATTTTCCATACTCCCATGAGGTTATGAAATAGCATTCTAAAAAAGAAATAAAAGCTTTCTTACTATAGAGTTTTCTTTTTTCAGTACTTACACTGTTATTCAAAGCAGGACTGATAAATAAGGTTAGAGTTTCTGCTTTTTCTAATCCAGATTGGCATGGGAACAAAGTCCTTGGGCATCAGAAAGTTATATCCACCTAAAGATAAGTTTTCGTACAAAGCAAGGTTTAGGTTTAGGTCATGCCTTCACTAAGTTTGTTTTTGACAATAAGTGACACATACCCATAATACTATCATCTCTTCTTGCCTTCCTGGGCTAAGTGAAATTGTGGTTTACAAGAGCCTAATCCCAATATATGTAATTGAATTACCAAATTATGCATATCAGACTGGAATGTAAAGTCACAAAAAGGAGGAGCTTTTTTTAAACCTGTAAATGATTTATTGCTACTGCCACAATGAGGCCTGTAAACAAGCATTAAATTACAATCAAGGCCTGCGCATGCCTGCAATCCCAGTACTTTGGGAGGCAAAGGCGAGAGGATTACCTGAGCTCAGAAGTTCAAGACCAGCCTGGGCAACACGGCGACACCTCGCCTCTACAAAAAAAACCAAAAAAATTAGCCAGGCGTAGTGGCATGGGCCTGTAGTCCCAGCTACATGGAAGACCGAGGCAGAGGGATCGCCTGAAACCACCAGTTCAAGACTGGGGTGACTGTGATTGTGTCACTGCACTCCAGCCTGGGTAACATAGTGAGACTCCAATTCAAAAAAAAAATTACAATCAGTTCAACTTTGTTTATTAAAAAATATTTCTGAAGATATTTGAAAATTCACATCCTTTTGGGGGAAAAAACTTAATTTGCTCAGTTAGAATTAATGACTTTTATTCAGAATACCAAAAACTCAAAATAAACAAAATAGTCATCAACGGGGCTGACACACTGGCTCATGCCTGTAATCCCAGCACTTTGGGAGACCAAGGCTGGAGAATTCCTTGCGCCCAGAAGTTCAAGACCAGCCTAGGCAACATAGCAACACCTCATCTCTACAAAAAAAATTTTAAAAATTAGCCAGGCATAGTGACATGCACCTGTAGTCCCAGCTGTTCGGGACACTGAGACAAAAAGATCACATTAGTCTAGGAGGTCGAGACTGCAATGAGCCATAATCATACCATTGGACTCCAGCCTGGGTGGCAAAGTGAGACCCCGCTTCAAAAAAAAGTAATCAACGGAAGAATGAATAAATTGTGACATACTCCCATAATAGACTACTACTCATATTCACACATACTATTAATATACTACAACCTAATTGAATCTCAAAAACGTGAAAGAAGGCAGACACTAAAGAAATACTGTACAGTTCCAGCAATGTGAAGGTCAAACTAATCTGTGGAAATAGAAATCAAAGTAGTGGTTTCCTTTGAGCTTGGAAGGGGATTGACTAGAAAGGGGATTTTGTGGATAGGTTCTATATTTTGACTGGCAAGTTTATTTGTCAAAACTTATTGAACTGTAAACAATAACTATACATTCAACTAAATGTAATTATGCTTCCATTTTAAAATATAATGGTTTATCCCTACATATTCCCAAATAGCATTGGTACCAATCTGTCTTTTATCAGAACAATTTATACATATTTTTTGTCTTCCTCATAAGTTATCTTTGCATTTGCTACACAATTTTTACAGATATTATATGCTTGATAAATGTATAATGAGGTGAATTGAATTCAGTTGTGCCAGTTGAGGAATTCCTAATCAATGATGAGCAAATTAGGTTTGTTTAAAACTCACTTTTAAAGTGTTAAAACAACTGGAGGTGTGTGTCAAACATCTGGAGGTGTGTGGCTATATAATACACTTAATGAGAAAGCTGTTGTGTCAACAGAAATAGGAATTGCTGCTCTTTAAGATAGTTTAATAAGAAAATGTATGAAAGTAAAAGAAAATTCTAATATAAACAAGATGTAGACCAACCGCTTTCTGGTTGTTTTGGGGGGGTTTTTTTGTTTGTTTTTTCTCTTGATTACTGAATTCTGTGCCTAGGAGTTCGAGACCAGCCTAGGCAACATAGCGAGACTTTGTCTCTACAAAAAAACCTAAAAATTAGCTGGCTTTGGTGGTACATCTCTATAGTCCCAGCTACTTGGGAAGCTGAGGCAGAAGAAGGATCACTGCAGCCCAGGAGGCTAAGGCTGCAGTGAACAGTGATCATGCAGCTGTACTCTAGCCTGGGAGACATAATGAGAGCCCAACTCAAAAACAAAACAAAACAAACAAACAAAAAAAGGATTGCTGAGATCAATTTATTTGATGGAATAAAGATTTTTACTGAAAAGAAAAATGATGGGGATAATACCTATATTATAATATATATTTCATTGCTATGTGTCTACATTTTTAAACTTTGCTATTAGATAATTGAGAACAGGGATCATGTTAGGGAGTTTGGTACCCTATACAGCAAGGACTGATATTCACTGGTATACACTAGAAAAGTATACTTTCATGATAAAAATATTCAACAGACTAGGAATAGAAGGAAACTTTTTTTGCACCTGATTAAGAGCATCTATGAAAAGCCCATATCTAATATCATATGTAATGGGGAAAGTGATATTTTCCTCCTAGATCAGGAACAAGATGAGAATGACTGCTCTATCCTCTTCTATTTAGCATTGTACAGGAGGCCTAGCCAAGGAAGTGAGGCATAAAACAAGCAAAAATAAATAAAAGGCATCCTGACTGGCATGGAAGAAGTAAAACAAGCCCTATACTAAGTTACACGATCTTGTATATAAGAAATCCACAAAAGAACTGTCAGAACTAATAAACAAATTCAGCACATTTGCAGAATAAATACCCCCAAATCAAGTGTTATCATATACATTAGCAATGAGCAATCTAAAAATGGAATTAAGAAAATAATTCCATTTACAGTAGCTTCAAAAACAAAATATTTCACACAGTTTACCTATGGAACAAGTCTTCACATGTACCCCACAACTCTAAAATAAACAAATAAATATATTTAGGGACAATTTTTAAAAGAAATACCAGACTCTGAAAATATTGTTAAAGGAAACTAAAGAAGGCCTACATAAGAAGGGAAACCATACTCATGGATTAGAAGACTTAATATTGATAAGAGCAATTTTCTTTAAGTTGAACTACAGAGTCAATACAATCCCCATCAAAATTTCACCGGACTTCTTTGCAGAAATTGACAAGCTGATCCTAACATTAATATGGAAATACAGGGCACCTAAAATATTTAAAACAAATTTTTAAATGATGAGCAGAGTAAAAGGACTCATACTTCCTGATTTTAAAAGTTAATACAAAGCTGCATTAATCAAGACTGTAGCACTGGCGCAGGACAGCCATGGACTGAATTTGTCTCCCCCAAACTCATATGTTGAAGCCTCAGTCCCCCATGTGACTATTTGGCGATAGTGTCTTTGGGAGGTAAAGCTAAATGAGGTCATAAGGATGGAGCCTAATGTGATAGAATTGGTAACTTTATGAGAAGAAGAATTGAGAAAGAGAGCTTCTTCACTCCACATATACATACCAAGGAAAGACCTTGTGAGGACACAGAGAGAAGGCACCCATGTGCAACCCAAGGAGAGAACCCTCACCAGACACCAGATCTGGCCAGCACCTTGATCTTGAATTTGTCAGCCCAGAATTGTGAGAAATAAATTTCTGTTATTTAAGATACTCCATCTATGGTACTTTTTTTTATATAGCAGTCCAAGCTAACTAATGAATAGCCATATAGATCATTGAGATAGAATGGAGAGTTGAGATACAAACATACATCTAGATTTTCAACAAGGATACCAAGACTATCCAATGGGAAAAGAATAGTTTTTTTAACAGGTGATACTGGGCAAACTGTAGATCCACACATACAAAAGAATGAAGTTGAATTCCTAATTCATTCCATATAAAACAGTAACTCAAAATGTTTCAGACATCTAAATGAAAGTCCTGAAATTATAAAACTCTAATAAGAAAATGGGTAAATCTGTTGGATATGGCAGTAGGTTCTTATATGACACTAAATCCGCAAGCAACAAAAGGAAAAATAAACTAATGGACTTTATCAAAATTAAAAATGTGTGCTTTAAAAGACATGTCAAGGCCAGGTACAGTGGCTCATGCCTGTAAATTTACCCAAGTGCATTGAGCTCATACACTTTGGGAGACCATGGCAGGGGGATCACTTGAGGCCAGGGGCAACATAGCGAGACCATATCTCTACAAAAGATTTAAAAATTAGCCTGATGTGGTGGCTAGCAACTCAGGAGGCTGAAGCAGGAGAATGGCTTGATCCCAAGAGTTCCAGGTTACAGTGAACTATGATCAAGCCCTACACTCTAGCCTGGGCAATAGAGTGAGACCCTGTCTCTTAAAAAATAAAAATAAAAAGCTGGGCTCGGTGGCTCAGCCTGTAATCCTGCACCTTGGGAGGCTGAGGTGAGTGGATTGCCTGAGCCCGCGGGTTCGAGACCTGCCTGGGCAACTTGGCGAGACCTCATCTCTACAATAAA
>CAUYQG010170111.1:0-11050 GCA_963574415.1 Tarsius wallacei | reverse complement strand
TGCACTAGTTTACACTCCCACCAACAGTGTATAAGTGTTCCCTTTTCACCACATCCTCTCCAGCATCTGTTATTTTTTGAGGTATTGATAATGGCCATTCTGACTGGAGTTAGGTGGTATCTCAGTATAGTTTTAATTTGCATCTCCTTGATGATTAGTGAGGTTGAACATTTCTTCATGTGTCTGTTGGCCGCTCGTATGTCTTCTTTTGTGAAGTGTCTGTTCATATTTTTTGCCCACTTTGTAATGGGGTTGTTTGTTTTTTTCTGGCTTTCATTTAGCAAAATGGTTTTAAAATTCATCTGTGTTGTGTGAATCAGTAGTTTATTATTTTCAAATTGTTGAATAGTAGTATTCCATTGTATGTATGTTCCACGGTTTGTGTATTCATTCACTGTTTGAAGGATATCTTGGTTATTTCCAGTTTTTTGGCAAAAGTGAATAAAGCTGCTATGTACATTTTCATACATGTTTTTGCATGAACATACATCTTCAATTCACTTGGGTAAATATATGAGTGAGATTGCTGAGTCATATGGCAAGTGCATATTTAACTTTGTAAAAACTATCAAAATTACTTTTTAGAGTAGATGTACTATTTTTCATTTCTAACAGCAATGAATGAGAATTCATGTTGCTCTTCATTTTTAGGAATATTTGGTATTACCAGGTTATTACTTTAACCATTTTAATAGAGATGTATGGACTCTCATTGTGGTTTTATTTTGGTTTTACTAATGACTAATACTTTTGAGCATCTTTTAATTTGCGTATTTGCCATTAATGTATCTTCTTTGGTGAACTGTTTTTTCACATAATTTGTCGATTTTTACCGGGTTTTTTGTTTTCTTACTGTTAAGTTTTAAGAATTGTTTATGCACTCTGGATAAAAAGTCCTTTATTTGATTAGCAATTTTCTTTTAGTCTGTGACTTATCTTTTCATTCTTTTAACAATTTTTTTTGCTGAACAAAATATTTTTATAAATTCTACTTTTTATTTTTATATTGAGATAATTGTAAAGTCATATGCAATTGTAAGAAAGTATATGGAGCAGCCGGGCTCGGTGGCTCAGCCTGTAATCCTGTGCCTTAGGAGGCTGAAGTGAGTGGATTGCCTGAGCCCGCGGGTTCGAGACCCGCCGGGGCAACTTGGTGAGACCTCATCTCTACAATAAATCAAAAAATTACCCGGGCATGGTAGCGCGCACCTGTAGTTCCATCTACTTGGAAGGCTGAGGCGGAAGGATCGCCAGAGCCCAGCAGGTCTAGGCTGCGGTGGCCGGGAGTGGCCACTGTACTCCAGTCTGGGCGACAGAGTTAGACTCCAACTAAAAAAAAAAAAGTATACGGAGTAATCTTGTATACTCTTTACCCAGTTTCCCCCAGTGGTATCATTTTGCAAAACCACAATACAACATATCAACAAGAATAGTGACATTGATTTGGTCAAGATAGAGAACATTTTAATCACCTCAAGTATCTTTCAGGTTGCCTGTTCATCGCCACACCCACTTTCCTCTAGACCACAGCCTGGCAATCACCAATCTGTTTTCCATTTCTATAATTTTGTCACTTCAATAATGTTATATAATGTTATATAAGTAGACTCATACAACATAAAGATTTCTTTATGTATCATTCTCTAGAGAGTCATAAAGGTTGTTGTGTGTACCAATCATACACTCATTTTTATTGCTGAGTAATATTCTACAGTATAGATGTGCCACGGGTTTCTTTTTCTTTTTCTTTTTTTTACAATTCACCCATTGAAAGACATCTGGGTTTTAATTTTTTATTATTACAAATAAAGCTGTTATAAACATTTGTGTAAGGGTTTAACGTGTGAACATCAATTTTCTTTCCTTTGAGGATAAGGGGTGAAATAAAGAGCTGCTCAATAATGTAATTGCTATAAGTAGTTGCATTCCATTATTTTAGAAACTGCCAGAATGTTTTGCATGGTGGATATACCATTTTACACTCCCACTAGAAATATATGCATGATCCAGTCTCTCCACATCTTCACAGCATTTGGCATTGTCAATACGTTTTACTTTAGCCATTCTGATAGGTGTGTAGTGATGATGTCCCTGTTTTCAGTGTTAATATATAGATATATTGTTAATTTTCATATGTTTATCTTGTATCCTGCAAACTTGCTGAAATCACCTATTTATTCTAGAAAATATTTTTGTAAACTTAAGATTTTCTATGTATACAATCATGTTATCTGCAAATAGGGACAGTTTTATTTCTTCCTTTAAGAATTATATGTCCTTTCTTTACTTGTCTTATTTTGCTGCCTAGCAACTCTTGTACTATGTTTACTAAAAATGGTGAGAGCAGATATTTTTGTCTTGTTTTTGTTTTGAGGGGGGAGCAATTTGTCTTTTATGATTAATATGAAGTTACTTATATCTAGATGTTCTTTATGAAATTAAGAAAGGTCTTCTCTATTTCTATTTTTCTAAATGCTTTTTTCATGATTAGGTTTTGAATTTTATCAAAATATTTTTCTGCAATTTTCAATATTATTTATGAAATTTTCTTACTCAACCTGTCAATATGGTGAGTTACACTGATTGATTTTCATTATTGAGTCAGTTTCATAGCCCTGGAGAACAAAAGTTTTATTTTTATTTTGAAATTTTAATTTTACATTTTTAATTACAAAAAACAAGTTTTTCATAGATTGTACTTTTGGTGTTCTATCTGAAAACATTGCCAAAGGTCACACAGACTTTCTCTTATGTTTTTATTAGTAATTTTATAGTTTTTGGTTTACATTTAGTTCTGTAATCCATTTGAGTCAATTTTTGTATAAGATTATATTTCTAGATTTCTTTTATTTTGAAGTATGGGTGTCTACTAGTTCCATCATCATTTCTTGAAAAGACTTTTTTCCCCTCTGCTGAGTTAGGTCTGCATCTTTGTCCAAAATTAAATGACTATATCTGTGTGGGCTTATTACTGACTTTCTGTTCTTTTCCATTGATTTGTGTCTCTACACCTTGCAAATATCACACTGCCTTAATTAATGAAATTTTATAACAAGCCTTGAAATCAGGTTGTGCAATTTCTCCAGTTTTATTTTTTCAAAACTACTTTAACTATGTACCTTTACCATTCCAGATAAATTTTAGAATTTGTGCCTTGAGCATAGTTTGTACTTGATGAGAGTGTGTTTATTTAATAATGACTGCTACCAGTCGAGCTCGGTGGCTCAGCCTGTAATCCTGCACCTTGGGAGGCTGAGGTGAGTGGATTGCCCAAGCCCGCAGGTTCGAGGCCAGCCTGGGCAACTTGGCAAGACCTCATCTCTACAATAAATCAAAAAATTAGCCGGGCGTGGTAGCGCACGCCTGTAGTTCCAGCTACTGGGAAGGCTGAGGTGGAAGGATCGCAGGAGCCCAGCAGGTCGAGGCTGCGGTGGCCGGGAGCGGTCCCTGCACTCCAGTCTGGGTAACAGAGTGAGACTCCAACTCAAAAATAATAATAGTAATAATAATAATAATAATAATAATAATAATAATAATGACAGCTACCATTCATTGAGTGCTTGTTGCATACCAGGAACTTAAATCATTAAATTTTAAATCTGTGTAGTAGGAACTATTTTTAATTTTCCTACACACATGCGAAGAGTGAAGCTCAGAGTGGTTAAATGTCTTGCCCAAATTTGTAGGCAGTTGCTGAGATCTGAGCTAAGAGGTTGCAAACTGACATAAAGCAATTTAGTAGTTCAACAACTGTCAGATCGTTTTGGAAAATGTTGAAGACCTCATGACCCCTCTACCCAGTGATACATTACAGAGAAGATAAGTCTGAGTCATGTTCAAGCATTAATTAGTAAGGAGGCCCAAATGGTCCTGCCACCTGTTCCCGAGGACTTGATGAAATCCCACTGTGTCCTTGGGCACTGTACCAGTTAGTAATTTATTGCCTCTCAGCTCCAAACCTACCTTCCTTTGCTTACTTTGTGATGCTGGAGTTTAACCCTGTAGACTGCATTTCTCCTTTGTCACCTGTCTCCATGTTACGCTCTGCCACTCAAGTGCACTGGAGGGAGACTGCAAGGTGAGAGATGGAAGAAGAGACTATTTCTTTTTCCAATGTGCTATTTTCCATGTGGCAACAAACAGATCAGTGTATACAGAGTTCCACTGGCCTTCACAGTTCAGTAGTGGGCTCTCTCTGGTAAAAATTTTCATCTTCAGAACTGCAGGCTGCTCTTGCACTTAAGAGGCAGGCACCCCCTGGCAAGCTTGTCGCCACAGTGACTGTAGCTCTCACAGTTTAATAGCAAGTACCATCACTAAGTCTCTTCGTTATCACAGAAGTGCAGCACGTTTCTGTGGCAGTTACCAACTCCACTCAGAAATATGCATCTCAGCCTTGCAGGGATTCTCCCTCTAAGTTTCTAACTTCTTTCCTTGTTCCCTCTTTCTTCAGCCATATGCCTAGAAGCTACTTTCAGTATTTGCTTTCTCTGTACGTCTTGGAATTCTTTCTTACCCTTCTAATAATTAAATATATTTCACTTGATTAATAATTCTTTATGTTAAAATTTCCATGTTCAAATTACTAGCATGAACTCTTGTCTTCTGAGTGAACCTCCAGGCACTCTTATCAATTTTCTTGCTTAAAAGGGTTTTCCCAAGGCCAGCACAATGGCGTTCTAACAACAGGAGCAGCAAACTTCGAGTTCAATCATGCATTAGAGTCCTCCTTTTGTAGCCAGACCTTTGACAAAATGGGATTGGTTTAGGACTTATGATGGTACCCTTCAAGGATTATTACACTTTATTCATTCAAGGAAGAGTAAACTTATAAAGGCTTCTGATTAAATCATATATTTAGAGCAACATTATTTTTGTCAATGATATCTAATATTTTGTCTTCCAATTAACAATCTCTAATATAGGTTTCGATAACACTATTTGAAACACTTGCTCTAGTCCACTTTGGAGGGTGGATCCTTGATTTAGAGTTCTTCAAATGCTACATGCTCATTAAGCAGTCATGAAGTGTGGATTCTTGATCAGAAAACATCCTATGGTAACTAACTGCCCTTACATATAGATTTAATACTATCTTATATACTCACATGCATCAATCTGGCTATATTACAATCTTTTAAAATAAATCACCATAGAAAGTTTTATGTTTAACACTATACTTGACTGCAAATGGAATATAACAATGATTGTTTTAAATTTTAAAGATGTGGAGTACAATTCAGGCTTAAGTATACAAACGGTCACTGTACAGGTAAAGTTTGGGCCTCACTTTGGTCCTCACTTCACCTGGTTTGATATCAGGTACCCTTATTGATGAAGTGTGCCCCATCCCCGGCAGTTTCCCATTACTGTCAATCCCTTTCTTTTAGTATTTTGATAATTGTTCAGTGTCCGCATATGAGTGAGAACACAATTATTTAATTTATCTAAATTGGTTGAGAACATATTTGTCTGGCATAGTTATTTGTCTGCAGGAGGGATCCACGAATTATAGCCCATCAGCTAAATCCAGATCAGCACATATTTTTTCCTAAATTTTACTGTATCACAGTCATGTCGCTCATTTACATATAATATATATCATTTTGTTCTAAAATAATGCAGTCGAGTTGCTGTGAAAGAGTCACAAAATCTAAAATATTTGCTACCTGACCCTTTATGTAAAATGTTTGCAGACCTCTGATCTAGACTCATGTTTAAGAAAAGATCTTGATTATTATCATAAGAGCACTGAAAGCCACCAGCTTTCTTTGTTGAAAATTGTAAGAAGTAATGGTGAAACATAAGAGTAGACTTTATTTCTCATTTCCGTTATCAACTTGATCGACCTTAAGTGATAAAATAGATTAGTTCTGGAAAAGCTTTAGAGGTATTTATTCTTATGCTTTCGTTTTCAGAAGTGGAAATTTTATTGCTCAACAAGATCTAATGAAATGGCAATAATGACATTCAGCTTCTAATTTTGACTTAGTACATTTCTTTTCTACTACACAATGCATCTCAAACTGGATTATCTACCCCCTAAAGATACATGAAACCAGAGATTAAATATAATACATCTCCCCAGTTCCACTATCTCCTAGCTTTGTGACCTCAGGCAAGTTGCTTAACCTTTCTGTGCCCTAATTTATTATCTGTAAAATGGGTTGTTGTAAGTATGTATTAATCCAGGTAAAGTGCTTAAAGCAGTGACTGGCACATAGTAAACAGTCATTAAATATTAGTTATTAGTAGCCTTAATCCCAAAGTCCTATTATAATCATGATCATTATCAGTTTCAATTTTATTTATATATTTGGAAGAAAAAGACTTTTAAAAATTTAAAACAAATAAGAACATGTTATTGACTAGAATGTAAGATCTTTGGGAATTTGGAAGATAAAATATCAGAGCCCAAAGTGATATACTAAAATCTACCCACCCCTTAGCAGGGGAAATTGGCTGGGAAAGTTGGAGCGGTTCTGTGCTTTATCCTACCATCTCTCATTCCTACCTGCCCACAAGTGCTCTGATTCCAGTGCTGTGTGACTCCTGCCTGGCTGAAGGGGATTCATGACTTCAACAAGTCTACCTTTTCCTTTGGAACTGCTTGGGAAGAAGCTCCCTGTATTAGTTAAAGCGAGCTGACTGAAAAATTGTGGCTGTTGTTTTTTAAGAAATTTGCTTAATGAAGGAACTCACATAGAACTTTGCACTTTATCTTTAAAATGATACAGACCCATCCCATTCTTATTCTGGAGCAGTTTCTTAATTATACACTGCTGGGGAAACAAGGGTGAATAGACAAGGCCCCCTTGGGCCCTTTATGTCAATACTATGTAGGAGTGAGTTGCCTTGTTACTGCTTGTTCCAAAATTTCTCATTAATGTGATTAATATGGATAGGGCTGTCAACTTTCATTTTTCACTAAACAATAAAACAAGCCTAACCTTATACCTATGAGGCTAACAGCTTGAGAAGCAGATGAGATGAAATTGGGATCTCATTAAAATAGGGTATATTATGGTTTTTGAAATTAGAAAGTCAAAATATATTTTATTAACATAACTAAGTTTTCCATTTGACTAAGTCACAAATTGATTAGTTTATAGACATGTCTAGACATTGCCTTTAAAGAGTGGAACAATTTGTCCACCAAAATGTTTCTTTATAACCTCGGAAGGATGTGAGGGTAGAACAAATATTGACAGAGCAGAAATCTCATAAGAGAAACACTTCCAAGACACACTTAAATAAAACAACCATATAATTCATTGTAAGAGGGTGAGTATAAAAGCAAACCAAATGAATGTTTAAGGTTATGGAGCTTGCCATTTTATGAGGACCCACTATGTGTCAAGTGAGATGTCAGAAGCTGAGAATGCAATGCTGAGTAGACAAAATCCTTGTTTTGACAGAGCTCATAGACAAGTGGAGAAGACAGGCAAGTAAGCAATTCTGCAGTTCACCCTGGTAAATAATCAGGAAGAGACTGCCAAGAGGAGCACCCCAAAAAAGGAGCATCTAACAAAGCTGGCAGCAAAGGAAGTCTTCTTGGAAAATATATCCCTTAAAATAAATTTTAAAAGAGAAATCTATCATCCAGACATAACAGACCAAGATTTGAGTAACAAAAGTCACCTCATCCCTGTTCCTTTAGTATATGAAACCCTATGCTTGCTAGGAAAAATATAGGCACTTTACATTAGGAGCAAGAAAATCCCTGGCAAAGAAGGGATGGACCTAAAATAATTAAATATAGAATGACCAGATGATTCAGCAATTCTACTTCTTGGTGTATGCCCAAAAGAATTGAAAATAAGGACTCAAGTAGCTATTGTACCCCCACGTTCATAGCAGTATTATTCACAAGAACCCAAAGGTGGAAACAACCAAATATCCACCAATGGATGAATGGATAAATAAAATTTCATATACATGTAGTGAAATATTATTCAGCTTTTTAAAAAGAAAATTCTGACATATGCTACAAAATGTTGTATGATTCCACTGATATAAGGTACCTATATTTGTCAAATAAATACAGACAAAAAGAAAAATAGAGATTACCAGTGCCTGGGAGCAGGGGGAGATATAAAGTTGTTGCTTAATAAGTACATAGTTTTAGTTTGAGAAGATGAAAATGTCCTAGAAATTTACAGTGGTAATGTTTGTAACACCATGTGACTGTACTTAAGGCCAGTAAATTGTTAAAAATAGTTAAAATGGTACATTTTATCTTATGTATATTTTACCACAATAACAGAAGAGATGGAGACTCTAATGCTTTTCCTTTCTGAAAAACAATTTTATTAAGACATCTTTGATGCTTGCGATAAACCAGTTTCAACTCAGAGTAGTAGGCAGGAACAAAGACCAAATGTCCCTTAAAGGAAAATTCACCATGGAGGAATGTGGACTATGGACCAGCAATCCAGGTTCAACATTTGGGCCTACTTTTCTCTTTGACATGAGAGACTGCTTAAAGCACAATATGTTGGGAGGCTGAAAATTGCTCCTGGCCTTGCTCCCATACACTGTATGTATGCTTTTAGAGTAATGGTTATTTGAGAGTATATGAGAATGAAACAAAAAGTTCAGGCCTGGGTGTGGTGTTGAAAACCATCTCTGATCTTAACTGTAAAGGAGAGACTTTATTCTTCTACTTTCTTTTTCCTAAACATGAAATATTACTTCAAGAGTAGCAGTAGAAACCATTGCAATGATGAATTAGGAAAAAGTTAATATGTAAGGTGGTTTGCTTTCAACAATGTGTTCATGAGAGCACATTTGCCTGTTCTGTAAGGTGCTTGGAAGAATTAGGGTTGGCCTAGCAGAAAACACCATGGTGATAAAAATGCTGATATGTTGGTGGTAGTAGTGGTGACAGTCTCTTTGGAATTCCTTAGTCTTTATTATTTTTGTTTGTTTGTTTGTTTGTTTTTTTGAGTTGGAGTCTCACTCTGTCACCCAGACTGGAGTGCAGTGGCCGCTCCCGGCCACCGCAACCTCGACCTGCTGGGCTCCGGCGATCCTTCCGCCTCAGCCTTCCAAGTAGCTGGAACTACAGGGGCGCGCTACCACGCCCGGCTAATTTTTGATTTATTGTAGAGATGAGGTCTCGCTTGCCCAGGCGGGTCTCGAACCCACGGGCTCAGGCAATCCACTCACCTCAGCCTCCCAAAGGCGCGGGATTACAGGCTAAGCCACCGAGCCCGGCTAATTCCTTAGTCTTTAATTGCAGTCCTTGGCATAATGACATGGTCCAGGAGGCCTTCCTAAAGCAAGCAATTTTTGGTGGCAGTGGTAACATACTACAGTGTCAAGAGGGCATATCAGATTTTCAAATTAATAGGTCAATGGAAGCAACTAGAAATAAGGAGAGGGGTTATTCTAGTAAGAATAATCTTCAGGTGGAGAAAAGGATATCCCGAAGGGGCCAAAATGGGTACTCAGAGTCATTTTGACTTTTAAAGTGAAAAGTATTGGAGGATACAAAATAATATGTATGCAACTATTGCAAAGGTATACATTTGCTTACAAATTATGCACCTACATTTTATCACGTTACCAGTGATTTTGTGATCGAATTGAAATTATGTGTGATTTTATTTCATTTTCCAAATTTTTGTAATATAGTTATATATTTTAAAGTATTTGATCCTAGCCTTATGAAGTAATACATAGCTGTTCTGAAGAGATAGAAGAGATAAGAAAGGAATTCTAAGCAGAAGAAGTAACATTTATGAAGATATTTGTAAAACCATTAGATTCTTTTAACAATCTCAGAACATCTGCTTTATTGTCCCTCTTGTGCTGATGAAGGAACTGAGAGTCATCAAAGTTAAGTAACTTTGTCTGAAGCCAAACATCTAGTGACTTGGCAGAGCAGGAATTCCAGCTCAGATATGTTGCTCTCCAGGGACTGTGCTCTCATCACTACAGCATGTGCCTTCCAGATATAATACCTGGTTGATGGACCCAATAATCAAATATGCCAACATTTCATTTTTTCATCCAGCAGTTTTGACAGGGTGTAGCCATAAACAAAAACAAGTTTGCCAGTAATCTGACAAGGCCACTAACAAGGATGACCTAATTAGGGGATACTCAGATAACAAAATAAGGAAAGTCCGGTGACTCTTAATTTTCATACAATCTGTAGAGGACTCCTGGTCATTTGCAGTCATCATTAACTATCTTCTTATTATATATAAGGTCTGTTTAAAAAATATTCCATAATTCGGTGTCTGACAGGTAGGTGTTATTCAATAAATATTATAATTGAATTGAATGAAAGCAAATCCCTGCCTTCTAGCACTATGTCTATCTGCAGAAGTATTTTGAACTTATTTGCATTTTAAAAATTTCCATATTTAATGAAAAAACTCTGATTCGTTGGATTCGGATTGGATTGGATTGGATTGATTTTTCTTCTTTTAGTTGATGATTCTTTCATTCTGTAAATACATTACCAAAACTGTGTGTGTGAAGTGGGGAATGGCTAAGCAAACTGGAGAACGGAGGCTAAAGCCAGATACAAAGTTTGCCGATGCAGTTGAGGAGAGAGGTTTCCATATGCAGCTCATGTAACATTTCTAGGTACATTTTATTCAGGATAACAACTGTCCCTGCAGCCGTCAGAATCTGGCTCTTCCCCTGGATGTACATCACGGAAACAAAGAATTTCCTTCCTAAAAATAGAGGACTAAGGCAGCAGTGGTATGACTTAGAATTACAGCCCTATACCACTTTTGATGATAAACTGTTTCTACACAGCACTATACAGACACTTTGGGAGAAATACAGTGGTGCCCAGGGGCTCTGGTATTAACAGATCCTACCCACCGAGCTGTTCATCTCAATCTCACTTTCTTTTTTTTTTTCTATTTTTTCTTATTATTTTTTATTGTGATATTGAGGGGTACATTTAAGGGTTAGGTACACAAATATGTCTCGTTCAGGCACCCTTGTTTGTAAGAAGTGTCCCCCCATCCCCAGACAGGTATTTACTGCCGTTAATTGCTTCCCCTATCTCACTTTCTATATG
>CAUYQG010170110.1:0-10073 GCA_963574415.1 Tarsius wallacei | reverse complement strand
ATAAAAAAAATTTTATATATATATATATATATATATATATATATATATATATATATATATCAGTGACTACTTTACTTGACAGCCAGAGGGAAAATTCAAAATTCTCATTTGTGGTTTACTCTGAAATGATTTATGTAACTAATGAAATGGAACCTTGTTTTTTGCCTATTTTAATTCCCTTTAAAATTTACTGTATTCCTGACATTACATTGCAACATCCTAAGGTTTCTCTTGCTAATTTTTTTTTGTTATGATTCTTAAGACTAAGATTCTTCATTATGATGTTTGCTCGTGGTTCTTTCTTGATATAACTTTTGAGCCCCACTTATACTTTTTTGCAGTTAGGTAAAATAGGGAGATGTGGTATGTAAAAGATATGAAAAAATACACACATTCCAAAGGGCTAAGATAAATTATTCTTTACTGATGCATCAACTATGTGAATTAGATATGTGAATTAGATAGCCCATGATTTAAAAAAAAAAAAACATGTTTATACTTCTTGACATAGCATTCTTTCCTTTTATACTTTCTAGGAAATGTTTTTAAGTAGTAAAAGAATTTGAAAGTTGTTTAGAATCTTTCTATTTTTTTCTCTTTACATCATGTATTAGGAATAACAATTTTACATATTTACAAATAAAATATATCCATAAGTGCCAGGACCCTTCATCATCAACTTCGTCATTAATTTGTTCATTCAACAACATTTACTGGTAAAATAATGTAGAGATGCAAATATGTAGATGATGACCAGCGTAGTGTGTTTGGCATCTATTTGGGAAAGGATAGTGCAACATAGTGTAATAGGTGCTCTGAAGAAGGTGAGCCTAGAGTGCTTCAGAAACATTTGGGAAAAATCATCCAGTTTCTATTAGAGTGAGTGGCTTAGGAAGGGCATCCCAAAAAGATCTTGTGATTTGCATCTTGTTGTTACAAGAAGTTATCAGGTAAATGGGATGGGTCTGGGGATGGTGAGTATTGGTAAGGAGAGAATGGTTAAAGAGTAAAGATCCAGAGGTGGAAGTAAAACAGATTTCTTTTACAAACAAAATTTGGTGGGGTTAGATAATGGTGTTGAAGGGTGAAAGTGAAGAAAGATGATTCATGAGAGATAAGGGGAACTAAATTATGAAAGGTCTTGTTTGTTCTGCTGAGGAGTGTGACACTTAAGGTCAAAGAAATAGGGGAGTGACATGAACAGTTTATGTTTTCTTTAGATCACTTTATAATGGAAGAATTTATAGAGACTGAGATCAATAGATTTAATTACTTGAACATAAAAAGGCTGCAGGTCCAAAATAAAAAAGGCTAAAATGAAAACAAGCTAAACTGAGAAACTATTTATAATAAACGTGACAAGGGTTAATTATTTTAGTATTTAAAAAGTTTATTCAAACAACAGCACTAAGAAGATCCTTAGATAACAGAGTGAGACACTAATAGATAATTAGGAAATAAAAGAGACTGAGAAACTTAGCAGTATGCAAATTAAAACAATGGGGCGGTCTTATTGTTTGCTTGTCAGATCAGGAGATTTTTAGAAAAGAATTAAAATCAGACCACCCAATGCTGACCAAAATGTAGATTAAAAGATGCTTTCAATCATTGCTGATGGGAGCATACATTAATATAGTCTTTGTGGATACAATCATGTATTCAGTTTGTAAATTGCCCATACTCCCACGTATGCAGGTCAACATCTACATATTTGCATCTCTACATTATTTGACACATAGTATATACCAGCAACTGTTCCAAGTTGGGAACCTATTATCTTGAAATTTTAGCTAAGGAAGTAATTTTAAGTACAGAATAAAATAGTCCTCCTTTGGGCTATTTTGATGTTCAAATGAGATCTTTCATTCAAAACAGTATATTTTCTGACACATATAAGCACAATATGAATTTTGTTGTTATTACTTATCATTATGACATAAAATCTGAGCCATAAAACATGTTCAAATGACTAGTGGCATTCATTTAGATTATTTTGTTACAGAGACAAATTTAATTTGGTTCCCTATGTAACGTTATTTTAAAACAACTTTCAGGAAATCATGTGACATAAGGATACACATCTTGAGACATTTTTGTATCTAGAAAGATCCTTTTATTATATCATAAATATTGTTATACTTGATCATTAATGAAGAGTGATAAAAGTTTGAAGAGAAACTTGTAATGAAAAAAAAAATCCAGTCTAGTATTTATCAAGAGAAAGGAGAATGGTACAGTAGACTCTTGAACAAATATGTGCTGTTATCTGAAATTATCTTAAAATGGAAGAATTAAGGTAAGGCTTGAGTCAATTTTTCTTACGGTCAGGAGGTTGTAACCTAGCTGGAAGCAGAAGAGTAGAAAGCAAAATTATAACTGAATGGTAGATAATGGCTTAAATTGCACTTTTGGGAACTGCATGTAGTCCAAAATTTGGGACAAATCATTTTTTTTCCCTTCTATTTAAAATAACTTTCTCAGGCTTAGAATTGCATAACGAATCAGACTAACTCAAATTACCCAGCAAATGGTGATTGACATTTTGTGAAATATACACAGTTGTGAGTTTCAATGTTCAAGACTAATTTTTCTTTTGAAATTCATTTGTCCTAAAGAACTGTGATGTGCACAGCATGTTACATCCAATAAAGTGGAAGAGAGAAATTGAAGTATTAGATTGGTTCCCCCCATGCACTTACCAGAAAAGAATACACCTACCTGCCTCATTTGCTGGTACTTAATTGCTGCCACCATGGAGTTATTCTGAACTTGAAATGCACCCAGGGTGGAGTGTGGGAAGTGAGAGGGGAGAATTTGTTGCTCTTCTGAGCCCCCTCCATCCCTTCTCTTTCTCCCTTCCTCTCCTCTCTCCCCTCCTTTCTCTCCTCTTCTTCTCACCTCTCCTCTCCTCTCTTCTCCTCTTCCCTTCCCCCTTCCCTTCTCTTCCCTTCCCTTCTCTTTCTTTTTCTCAGTACCTCAACATCTTAACTTAGATTCGTGACTTAGCTGACATGATTCTGAGTTAGTATTAGCACAGGGAGAGGTTGAGAGCTGAGAAGAGATAAGGGGATTCCCATGGATATATAAAAAAATGCCTTGATGCCAAGACATTATTATTCTTGTGAAGTGAGCATAAATTTTAGAGTAAGATAGTCCTATTAGTTGTGTGATATTGTACAAGTCACTGGTCCTCAGTTTTCTGTTCTGTTCTTTTTTTTTTTTTTAGCTTATGCAACCTCAGTTTTCTTCATTATAAATTGGGTTTTGTAAGACCCAATTTGCAAGACTGTGATAAAACTTTTAAAATATAGTAAATGTTTAATATTTGGTGTCAATTATTATGCTACCCCTTCTCAACAAACAAAAATCCTCTTAATAAGCACAGGTTAGAGTACTTATAAGTCTTTCTTGCCACCATGGTTTATGGCTCATAAATGGTCACAGAAACTCACTCTTAAGGCACAAACAAAATTTTTGCTATTTTGACTTCTGTGTACCATCCTTTTATCTTCTATTTAAGAAAGCATATCAGAATGCAAAAAATTATAGTTGCAATGTTCTAGAAATAATATAGAATGTAATCTAATTTGTTTGTAGAAGGGTAAGTAAATTTTTGTATATGGTTATTAAAATTCTTATAACACACCATACAACTGACCATGGGTGACTTGCCAATCTGTTGAAAAGTGCTTGACTAGAAGATGTCTTCAGATTCCTGCTGGTAATATTTTTTTGTAAAAAATTATGCTGAATGTGTCTGACTGAAGAGAACAGCAAAAGCTTTGAGATATAGGTTTACTGAGGAATAACTAAAGGCAGGGAGTGAGCTTTTATAGTTTAAAGAAAACAGGTAAGAAGCCGACCAGGAACAATACAATTAGAGACTTAGAAAGTACATTAAAATGCTAATTGTTTCAACATTTTATCCCAAGTTTATTTATAAGATAGAGAAGGGGAAAGGGTGAGGGAGAGTGATATAAAGAAGGAGCAAAAGACTTGATTGTACTAAATATGTTATTTTAAAAAATCTGTAAGAGTAGATATTCTGAAAACTTCCTTATAATTTTATTCATTTTCACCACCAAATGTTTTTATTGAATGTAAAAAGAAACAAAACAAACACCAAAAGTTATTATAAATTGGTCTCATCTTCAACTATCTCTTACAGATAAATAAATAAGAGTTTATTTATAGCCTACTATTTGCTATCATAATAAATTAAAAGATGGTGCCTAGGACAAGTCCCTGCATCTCTTTGTCTTATTTTCTCATCTGCTAGTTGAAGGGATAGGTCAGTTAGTACAAGGTAGCTTGCTGTAATAGTCCATGTTTCTGTGAAAATAAATGTTCAGAAAGAAGTCCTGCAACTGCACTAACATCTAACTTACAAATAAGAGCCCATAATTTCCTATAGAGCCAGAGAGTCCCTGTGGTAGAGGGAAAGAACAGTGAATTGGCTCTGTCATCTACTCACTGGGGCAAGTCACTTAAACTCTCAGTAATTAGACTTTTCTTGTCTAGTTCACAGGGTATTCATGAGGGTTGAAAGAGATGAAGCATGTGAAAATGCTTTTCAAATCATAAACTGTATAATTGTAATGCAATATTATTAGATGAAACAGAGCAATAATTATGAATCCCAAGAATGAATCAAATAAACAAAGATGGCAACAACTGTAATTCTAACTGTCATCTAATTTTAACTTGGAATGAGCAGTAGACACTTCTTCATTAATAAAAGGTGTATCATTACATTTGGGCTTAGTGTTATGTAACTAGATTGCTACATGCACTTAATATAGATGATAGAAAAAATTCTGCCAGTAAGTATTTTTCCAATTAAACTATGCAGTTATTATAAAAAGTTTTCAAAATTATTCATGTATTAGTTACACATGGGAGTGTAATATTACTCTTTCATACAAAATATATTACTTACTGACTCATTATCTGAAGGTTGTGTTGAAATAGCTTTCCAGCCTCCCTTCTTCCCACTCTCACTCCCTCCTTCCCTCCCTCCCTCTCTCTCTCCCTTCCTTCCTTCTTTTCTTCCTTTGTTCTCCTCTCCTTTTTTCTGCCTCCTTTCCATGCCCTGTGTTTCTTAAACTTACATGTACACATCACAGAAAGATTGTTTCATTGTATTCTTTTCTCTCCAGTGTGACTGTTTTGGCAGACTATCTTATCTAATGTCATGACTTTGACAATCAATGATGTGCAGTTTTCACTTCTGTATGCCATCCTGATTTTTCCTCCAAGCTCCAATGCCATATTTTTAGTTACCTGTTGGTTATATCTAGCTATATTGAATACTAACTTAAGGTCAAAGCAGACATGTAGTTTTCTCCCAGACCTGCTCTTCTTCTGGTTCTTATTTCTGTTAGTGGTTACTAATCTCCCTACATACAAGCTCCAAACATTCATGTCATCTTTGAGTATTTTTCTCTCTGTTGTGCTATGCATCCAATTAAGTGCTTCCTCAGAATTGTAACATCTGTTTGCTCTTCCTCATTTGTAGGATTGTTATATAGTTAGACTTTACCTCTTACCTGTATTATTGAGAAACTTATTGACTCGTTTCTCTACATAGTCTTCTCTAATTCATTTTCCAACACTATCTTAGAATTATAGATCTCCAAATCAGAAAAAGAACTTAAAGTGATCTGGTTCAATCAGTCAGATGCTATGTAATTCTATGTCCCAAGCCTAATCTATGCTTAAAGAACAGTATTGCTAGCGTTAGTCTTTAGAGACAACCTAGCTATTTTAAAGTAGTTTTTTCTTCTCTCTCCTCCTCCTCTTTTTCTTTCTCTTCCTCTATCTTCTTTTGAGCTAAAATTCGCCTCCCACTTTTGTTTTAAATTTATCCCCTGGTTTCATACAGCAAGTCTAATCCCTCTTTTATAGGTCAAGATTTCAAGATTTGTACGTGGTTATTCTGTGTCAAAATGTAAAAGGGTTTAGATACTGTCAGGGGCACTGTTATTATTATTTTTTTTTATATTTTATTTTATTTTATTATGTTATTGTGGGGTACAGTTAGGGGTTAGGCATACAAAAATATTTCGTTCAGGTACCCGGCACTGTTATTTTTAATCATGCTTGTTGCAAACTTTTGCAGAAAGAAGATAGTGCTTTGTGACAGCCATCTCTGAAAACAAAGTTGTCCTGGATGTTTAAATTCCTTTTTTGAGGGTAGGGTTGGGGAAAGCAGTACTTTAAGGTCAGGAACTTCTAAAATGTGCATTATGAACTAATACACATCTGACGTGATGAAAAAGTACAACTGAAGAAATATCATTTATCACTTATACTAATCACGCTTTATTATAATTAATTAAACATGCTCCACATCCTGAAAAAAATGTTTAAATTATATGTGTGTGTGTATATATATGTATATATATATATATATATATCTTCATCACAAGACAGTCTTTATATCTTTGCACTGAATAGCAGAAAAAATACAGCAGAGAGATTTAATGCAGAGAATAGTTTATGTCCAAAGTGGATTTCATTTTAGACTTTAGTTTAACCTCATTAGTTAGCAAATATGTCCTTTGTATAGCTTCCTATGTCATAAATATTCTGTATCTCATATTTCCTTTTTTCAGAAGTAAAAAAAATTACAATATAAACATTGACTAAACAAAAAAACCTTTATGTCCAAGTGATTTGCTTTTCAATTTCCCTTCCATCAAGGTTAACTGTGTTCTTAAGTGGAGAGGTGAAATTTCTGATTACATATTTTTTTCTAGGTAGAACATTATTTCTTCAGCCATTATTCATGCTATATAGTTTCAAGATTCTTCATTGCCCTAGTTATTTTCCTCTGAGAAAGACTCATTTTGTTTATAGCCCTTATAGCAGATGCTGTTGGTGTCCCTTAGGCCCTTGTAACTCCCATCCATAAAAGGTGTCCTGCAATTCCCAAGCACCTGCAATTCCCGGCTAAGGGTTTTCTGTGTCTGGTACTTTCTGAGTCACCTCCCATATCATCAACTTGCACTCAATTCTTAGTCTCATAGCTTGTTTCTGGAGAAACTTAACTGTAATTACTTCTTTAAAAAATATCCTGCTGTATACTTTACACTCAAGCATAACATCTTTCCTTTTCTTGGATCTTACTTAAGAGGCAGCCAATAGGAAGATATTTTTTTGGTAAGTCATGTTAAGATTTTGTTTTTAACCTAATTCTAAAGGCAAGGGGAAATCACTGAAGAAGTTTCCAGCAATAGCATGGCCAGATCAGATATGTTTTGTGGAGGATGGATTTGAGAAAGGCAAGATTTGGGGGTTGTCCAGTTAGGAGTGTGTTCCTGTGATGCAGGCAAGAAATGGTGGCTGATGTGGTGATGACAACTATAATAACTTCACTGAAAGTTTTGGGAGATGTTTATGAAGTAGAATCGACAGAATTTGGTTACTGGTATTAATTGGATATGGAAGATGGGGAAATAACTGGATAAATGTTGGTGCTATTTTTCTTCTTAAGGAAGGAAAAAGTTTGGAGAATGAGAAGAGAAGCTTTTTGCTTTTGACATGTAACAATGTTTGAGATATTTGTGTGAATCTCAAGAAGCATATGCTATTTAGAGGGAATGTAAACATAGCATGCTTATAAAGCTGATCTGCAGCATTCATTTCATTTGTTCAAAAGTATCTCACTTTTTTTCCGTAATATCTGTCATCTGGTCATTTTTGTATTAGCTGTGTATGAATTTTCCTGTTACTAAAAATTTTATCATGATGGAACCACTTAGATCAAATTCTATTAGCATATCAAGAGACTAGATTGGTCATCAGCAAATGCAAAGTTTGTATTTGTAAGACACTTGAAGATGATAACATAATTACATTGTGTGTAAAAGGATTATATGTATACAGAATACTTTACAAAGTAACTCTAGACTTGAAGAAGCAAACTTGTTTTGTAAGATTTGAAAAATCTCCTTGGCCATCTGCAAAGATTGTATAATGTGGCAAGCACTGTTTGATATAAATAAAGACTAACTACCTTATGAAATAATTTTGTTTTCCCTCCTTTTAATTTTTAAATTTATATGCCTAGTGCTGTTTAAGAAACAAAGTAGACAAAGCTCCTTTCCCTCATAGAACTTATATTCTAACTTATATTCTAATAAAAAGAAAGGAGAGAAACAAACAAACAAAAAAAACAAGAATTGAATACATTATTTACTATAATAGGTGCTGAGAAGTACTTTAAAATGCAGAAATTGATTAAGGAAGGGAAAGGGGGAGGTGAAGGGGAGGTGTGAGGACAGCAGTTAGTAGCATTAAAACAGACCCTTTGAGAAAATGAGATCTGAGCTAATATTTGTAGGAGGTAAGGGAGTTAGCAAAGATATCTGTAGGAAAAGTGTTCCAGGCAGAAGGATAAGCTAGAGCTAGGGCTCTAAGATGAGAGTAGACCCGGGGTAGTCAAGAAATAGCAAGGAGACCAGTGGACCAGAACAGAGTAAGCAAGCTGTGTCCCAGGGCATCAAGTGTGTTGGATCTTATAGAGTATTGTAAGAACTTTAGCTCTCACTGAGATAAGAAGCAGTAAAAGGCTAAGAGCAGAGAACAAACATCTTCTGACATATTTTTAAAAGATCATTCAGGCCTCTGTACTGAGAATCAACTAGAGTCAAGTGTGGAAGCAGAGAGACCACTTGAGAGGCTTTTAAAAGGGAGATAGGTACAAAGGAGGCTTAGGTCAGCATAGTACTAGCAGAAAAGGTAAGAAGTGATTGGGCTTTTGAAGTAGAGCCAATATATTTTCTGATGGCTTGGATATGAAACATGAGAATCAGAAAGTCAAAGATGACTTTAAGTTTCTTTGCCTGAGTAAATAGTAAGATGGAGGTGCTTTTTACTAAAGAGGAAACGGCAGGTTTTGGGGGTGGGCTGAAAACTTAGTTCAAGTTTTCATATATCAAGGCTGGTAACCAGGTGGCTAAAAATAAAATAATGTTCAGTACCTGAATAAGAATAAGTTATCCAAACTTACATTTCCCCATCATTTCTTCTCCTCCTCCTCCTCCTCCTCCTCCTCCTCCTTTATAGCAGGGAGATCAAGGTAATACACACCATTATAAGCCTGCACTTGTGGGAGTGCGTCTTGCAGATTGGTGACACTAAGTTTGCTGAATGTTAATTTGCAAAACAGAGATTGCCAGGAGCAGCAATCCCTGAAAAGAGTAAGGTAAAAGGAACCTGAAAACAGGAAAAATGCTGGCTGTGAGAAAGGCAGCAGCCAAATGCGGCCATGACGGAGGCAAAGCCCCATGGATCCTGTTTGACGGACCTTCCCTAACTTTGAAGGATTGCGTGTATAGGCTTTGAGAATCTTCCTTCTTTAAATGAGATAATAGATGCACAGATGGATGATGGCATTTGACAGCAAAAATTATACTTAGGCATGGTGAAGGTTAGATTGCAGCAAAAGGGTGCCCCTTAGGGTATGTAAGGATGTTTTTCAGTAACAGCAGGAGGTTGAGAAAAACAAGTCGACCACTTCCTCATAAACAACAGGCCCCAGCCGAGAGCTGGTGGAAAACAACCAATTGAGACAACAAGTAGGTTAAGATATTATAGGGTTAAATAAGTAGTTTGATAAAGATAAGAAGTTAGGATATTAATAATAAAATAGTAAGATAAGATAAAATAGTAAGATAAGAGATATATAATAGTATTAGTGATAGTTAAGAAAATATAGGGATATAAGGATAGAAATAAGATTAATAGAAATAAATATATAGCAGTAAGTAATTTAAAAAGACTTAGAGTTAAGGTTTAGCTTTATAGGGCAAGGATATTATAGGCCTATAATAGTAAATAGTTATAATAGTAAATAGTTATAAGAAAGTTAGGAAGAAACCAGGATGTTCACAAATGTTTAATTGAAGAAAAACACCATCTGTGGTTGAAATTGTTAAAGGTCAACTTTGTTGTGAGTGCAAAAAGGATGTACGTGGGCGTTTGGTTAGCAACATAAGATACATTTGTGGGTGCAGAAAACTATATAAGCATGTGAAAATTCAATAAAAATTGGCAGTCTTGAGCTC
>CAUYQG010170107.1:0-17376 GCA_963574415.1 Tarsius wallacei | reverse complement strand
CCTTACCTTGGCTTTTCCAGTGTCTAGAGGCTGCCTGTGTTCCTGGACTTTGGCCCTTTTTCTTGGCCTCAAAATGCATCACTTCAATCTCTGCTTCCTTCGTGTCACCTCCTACTTCTGAGTCTACTTGCTTCACTCTTTTTTTCAAGGACTCTTGGGATTGTATGGAATCCACTTAGGCAATACAGAATACTCTCCCACCGTCTTAAGATTCTTAAGTTTAAACACTTGCAGAATCTCTTTTGCCATGTGAAGTGACCTGTTCACAGATTGCAGGGATTAGGGTGTGAGAGGGGTGAGAGAATAATTCTGCAGACCACGAGAGCTAATATGCTCAATGGATGGACCAGGACATAGCCTTGGACGCGTGTTCGTAGAAAGTGATTACCAGGAAAAGTCGCTAAGAGTGTGGTGGTGATTGCCTTAGGGAAGTCAGGCAGGGATGGGGAGGCAGGTCAGGGTCAGTTTTTATTTTTACCGGCACTGTGTAAGTTTTGGAATTTCCCCAGAAGAGCCTGCCCTGTTAAGACTTGATTTTAGCCCGGTGAGCTTGATTTTGGACTTTTATCCTTGAGAACTGTGAGAGAATAAGCGTGTGCTGTTTTAAGCAGTAACAAGCAGCACCCTGGGGCCAGCTGCAGCCCCGTCATCACCGCCTCCGGGCCTGAAGGACCACAGGAAAGGGTTTGTTGGTAGAAGTTCAAGGACAAGAGCCATGCGGAGTCAGCCCCTCAGGAGGAGACAGCGGGCTGGAGCAGGACAGGGAGCGGAGATGGAAGGACACACCGACGATGTCACAAACCGCGGGGTCACCAGGCGTGGTAAGAGAGGAGCTCTGCGTGCTGGGTCCCGGGAAGACGCACCCCTCCATCACAGGTCAGGAATGGACACCCCGCCGCAGGGGCTCCCCAGCTTCGCTGTGCAGCAATATCTCGAGAGGAACTTGACAAAAGGCAGCTGTCCGGGCCCCAGACTGCCACGGAGGAGCCCGGAAGGCGGACGTTCACGCTGCAACGTGCTCCTGGCTGTGCTGTCTTCCTAGCAGCTCTTCCCTGGCTGGGCAACTGCACATCCTCAGGTGACGTCTTGAGACGCGACGTCTTACTGCACCGTGGAAACACCCTTGAGCCTGAGTCAAGCAGATGGGTGATTTGTCCACAATGCACGAGGATATTGCAACACAGGAATTCTGCATTAGGATGGGCTCTCGGGGGAAGATGGCCGATATGGTCTCTTCTCGTTCCACATAATTTGCACAGATCTTAATTGAATTCAAGCACGCTCAGGGATACACGTGTTTCTCCTGTCATTCCCATTTCATCGGTACCTTATCAGGACTAAGATGGCTGGTGTTTGGCTCTGGCAGAATCATCTCACACAAGAAGGACAAAAATGTGAGGTCCCCACAGTGGTTAAATTGGCAAAACACAGGGCTTCTTTGACTCTCGGAGGCTGCGTTTAGGGTTCGATTTCACTCGTGTTGTCTTGCTCATGAGCTTGTGTACGTCTTCCCGCAGTGTCGCAGTTCTGGAACAGCTGGAACGCATCCTTTTAGGCGCATGTAGCTTATCGTCCCACCTGCAGCACTTTCAAGAGGGAAAGGGGAGCCGATGACAACACACCAGGCGCAAACCAAGGACCACCCAGCCTCTGGTCCAGCGCTGGCCCTTGCTGTTCGGAACCCAGAGCCGGGAGGCGGGGCCCAATGGAGGGGCTGCCGCACACCCATCACACGCACGTCGAGGTCTGGCTTCGTGTCACCCCTGACACGCTCAGTGTGTGGTCCGAGGGTCCCCTCTGCCTGCTGCCTGGGGGTAGGGGAGGGGCAGGAGTGAAGGGGAGCCCAGGAAGAGGGACAGCGCTCCAGGGAAGGTCATGGCCATTTGCGCTAGGAAGTGCTGGTGGAGATGGAGGGAACTTGGGAGTCAGAGGGAGGGTCCATTGGAACACGGCACGGATGGATGCAGAGGCAGAGGCATGGACCTGTCAGGAGGGCTCCCAGGTGACTGGGCTGTGTGACCAGCCGATATGTGTCTGGTGACTGCCATGGGATTCTGTGGGGAGAGGGAGCCATCCATGGCTGCCTTCCCCTAGGATGGCCCCAGATCTGTGGTTTGTTGTGCTCTTCTCAACAAACAACGTTCAGGGGACGAGATTCACGTGAGGGAGTTATGAGTGTTGAGAGGATAACCGGGAACAGCCAACCTGCAGGACTTTGGTCCTGCCTCGTGGGTCCCGCCTGAGTCCTGGGCTCCAGAACGCTGAGACACAGCTCACCACTCCCTCACCAGACCACGTGGTTTGTGTCCTAGAGTCCTTGCAGTAGCATCCCAACGCCTTCACGGTCACCCCATTCCCACTCCAAAACATCTGATGATCCCCTCTGTTCCATGTCTGGTCCCAGCTTGGGCATCACCTCGGACAATTCAAATCTCAGTCCCCATCTAGGACTTGGTGGATCAGAATCCCTCTTAACAAGATCTCCCAGTGACTCCCAGACGCCGTATGGTTTGCAGAGTATTGGGGATAAGTCCTACCCACCCTTAAGCCTTCAGCTCTGGGCTGCTTCCGCCGGGGAGTTGGCTCTGCTCCACCACAGCTGACTGCAGGGACCGTGAGGTGGGGGCGCCCGGCCAGCCCCTAGTATCCACAACATCCTCGCGCATTTCTAGCTCGTGACTTTCTCTTCTGGCCGTGAGCTCCGGGTTCACCTTGCTATCCACCTCTGTTCCCCACTGCTAGCATCTTTTCATCACAACGCAGGTTGTAAATACCTCATACTGGGAAGCCTCACCCTGCCCTGAGCCCTTCCTGCGCCTGCCCTTAATAAAGTCCCTGTGGTGGGAGCACCGGGGTGAGGGGGGGGGCTGGTCGGGAGGGCCTTCGGGTGCGGTCGAAGCAGATGGAAGCCCACGGTGAACATGCCCTGCCCGCACCCTGTTCTACAGACAAGCAGGCTGCACTGGGTGTGAGACGTCTGCTGGGTCTAGCGATTCCACTTGGGGTAGTATAAAGTTTTGCCCAGCCGTACCCAGGGCTGTAGAACACACCCAAGAATCCTTCTTCCTTCCTCCTTGTCCCCTGCAGCCTCCCAAGCACAGCCCTAACTTATCTTCCCTTCTCTGTCTCCTCGACGACCACCCCAGACGCAGCCCCCAGTGCTCTCCTGCAGACTCCTGGGGACCCTCACCAAGATCCTTCTGCATCCCACGATCTGTTCTTTTTAAGCCAACAGGATCTGCGTAGAGAGCCCCTCACCCCTCACCCTTCACCCCTCACCCCTCACCCCTCACCCCGCAGGAATAAAACCCTCCTGGTGTTTCTATCCTGCTCTGAAGATGACATCCGTGCACCCTCCCCACTTCGTCTTTGTGCTCCATTTCCCTTGGTCCCAAGAGCTGAGTTCTCAGGTCCCTTCTGCTTTCCTGCCTGGATTATTCTCCTTGACGTTCCTAGGCTGTCTCTCTCTCTCCCCTTTGGACTTGGCTTACATGTCACCTCACCAGGATCACCCTATCACTCTGCCCCTTCACCCTACTGTCCTTGTCTGCACAGTATTTGTTGCCCTCCGTGCGTGTGTGTGTGTGTGTGTGTGTGTGTGTGTGTGTGTGTGTGTTGGGTTCTGCTGTCTGACCCCCTTCCCCCGCTGGAGGGTGAGCTTTGTGGTCCTCAGGCCTCCTTGCTTGTTTTCCATCACTGCCTTCCAAACCTCTAGAACACTATTGAAAACTTCATGGACACTCTGTGATATTAATGAAATGAACAGTGGGAATGAATGCAACACAGCACTTGCCCTTGATGTGGATTTTTCAGGTCAGCCTGAGCTCCGAGAGGGTCAGCTCAACGGGCCGGCCAGCCAAACCCCAGAGAGGGTCGTCAAGGGGCTGGTGAGCCTAGCCCCAGAAGTGTCAGCTCTAATGGGCTGGCGAGCCAAGCCCTGAGAGTGTTGCTGGTATGGTGGGCTGGCAAGCCTAGTCCCTGAGGCGTCTCAGCTTTGGAGTTTCGCCTTCTTCTGGCAGCGCCTCTGATTCAGCCAGCTCCCACGGTCTTCTGCAGCTCCTCAGGTTGCAGCTCTTCAGGGTCAAGGTTCTTGTCTCATGCCCAGGAAGAATGAGGGACATGGACAGCCCAACAGTGAGAAAGCAGGATTTATTGAGAGGACAGAGAGGCTCCATAACGGGAGGGGACCTGGAGCCAATCTTGGTGCTGGCTTTTCTGAAGATTTCTCCCCAGGCTGGCTCTTTCCCTCTTCTTCATGTGTGTTCCCTCCTGATGACAAGGCCACCATAGCAGTGCACACCAGGACCTCCCAGAGGAGCCCAAGGGCTCCTGGTCCTAGTCACAGGCTTTCCTACGTTACCAGTACAGCAGCCCACAGCTGGCGCAGGACCAACCGAGAAGGCATTTCAGGGGTGGGCGACAGGCCCTCTGTGGCCCTGCCTCCAATTGCCAGCGGCCTGTGGGCCCCAACTGACTGCTCAGAACCCTGCGGGGTGTTCCGTGTCTCATACAAACAAATGCCTGGCAGCAGGGTGGACCATGTTGGGCTGGGGGAGGGAGGCCAACAAGGTTCTAAAAACATTGCTCCCTAACTGTCCTCTGCAAATAGGAAGTGATTTCATTTCTGCAGCGCATGGGCGAAGGGCAGAAGTCTGACTGCAGCCTGAAGCTCAGGCCACTACGGTCCCACCTGACCCTACAGCAAATCTAAGGGCCAAAGCAGGGCCACGCCATACCCTTGTCTTGGCACAGGATCCTGTCCGGGCGGAGTGGTGGGGCCCATCCTTGGTGAAGCCATTCCCTGGGTTTCAAGATTCCTTCTGCCACCAGGAAGGCGGGTCCTGTCTCTGCGACTTTTGGGGATCACCCTCCTGCGAGGCTCCAGTGTCAGCAGACAGGGTCACTGGAGTGAGGAGTCTGCGAAAATACTAAGAGACCTTGATTTCAAGCGTAAGAACTCATGAGAAATCAACTGGAACTGGTATTGTCATATAAAACCATGTATTTTCTATAGAGCCTGCGTATCTCCATCCAATTCAAGTGTCCTAGGTAGGGCAAATCTCCTCTGGGTGTGACGCAGTGACCCAGGGACAAATGATTTGGAAAGAGCGATGAGCAGGCTGTTTTTGCTTTTTTGTTAGTTTTGCTGTTGTGTTTTTTGTTTTAAAACTTTTCTGTATTGTGTACTACATGTTGTTTGGAAATGTATATACATTGTGGAATGGCTAGATGGAGCCAACGAACATATGCACTTCCTCCTATAGTTTTCATTTTCTTATGATGAAAACGCTTAAGACCTACTCTTAGCAACTTTCAAAATCATCTTCAATATCTCCTACAGTCACCATGTTTTCCAGTAGATTTCTTGAGCTTCTTTCTCCAGTCTAATTAAAATGTGTCTTTTGACCAATATCTCCCCAACCTGTCCCCCCACCCCAGCCCTTGATCACCACCATTCCATTCTCTACCTCTGTGAGTTCAACGTTTTTTTTATTCATATGTAAGTGATGTCACACAGTACTTTTTTTCTGGCTTAGTTCACTTACCATATAACTTCAATCCCAAATCAGACCGTATTCTCTTCACGTGTTTTATTTTCCTTCCGCCATCTGCTCAAATTAAATCATTCTAATTGGTCTGTGTTCACACAGGGGGAAAGTGATGGGGAGCGGGAGGGGGCCGGGGAAGGGCAATGCTGTTGCAAAGCAAGTAGCACTGGATTCTGGGGAAGAAAGAAGGAGGTTTCTTTACTCCCTCCCCTAATTTTTTTTTATAAAAGAACTTATCAAGTGATGTGAATTAAGCAAATGCTTTTCTACCTCTAGTGGAATTGGTGGTTGCAGTGTTTTACTGACAGTTGCCAAGGATGAGAAATACAACCCCGGGGCTGCTACGGGGGTCTGGGGGGCTCGTGGAAGAAGTTGGCCCCCAGGACTAGAGCCGGGTCGATGAATGCTGCCGCCCCGGGGCCGTGTGGGCTGTGTGTGCGCGCTGGGGAGTGGAGGGGAAGGGGTTAAGGCGGAGATGACACTGCTGGCATGAATAGTGGTCCTGGTGCTACATTCATTATTGTCTCTGGTCGTAATGATGTGTAACTGTCACTTGCTACAGTGCCTGGCCCATGCAAGTCGCCGGGGGCTGGCCCGTGGCCGTTATTTTCAATTACGGGGGACTCGGCCGGAGTTGACAAGGGGCAACTTCGCACGTCCACCCGGCCCGGGAGCCCGCGGAGCCGGCCTGCAGCCACTTGGTGCCTTAGAAGCTCACTCTCAGGGCTCGGACTTGACCTCCGCGACATTAGTTGGTTAGATGCTCCCCGACGGGGAGGATCAGTCCTGCTTTTTGTTGGGTAGAGAGCTGCCTACTCGAACTTTGAAAACTTTTATCTTTGGGGAAAAGGGTGGGGTGCACTCAACAGTTTTGTTTCGCAGTGCATTTGAGGCAAATGCTTGGAAAAAGTACCAATTCCTTTGTTACATGCCCTGCAGCTTCCCAGCCCCCTTCACCCTGCGCTTCGAGTTTTGCATACTTTAATAGCAGTAGTCTTAATTCGGCTGATAAAAGCTGACTGTGTTGAGTTAAAGAGTATTAATACAACGGAATGTGTAATCTGGATAAACAGTTTGTGTAGTTAGTATTGTCAGCCGTCTAATTTAACTGTACAAATGGCTTAAGTGTCGCTCTGTACGGATTGCTTTAAATAATTCCACTGGCTAATAGAATTCTCGGCCTCTCACTCGGATGTTTTATTTTAAATCAACGTTAACATTCTCTCAGTTTTCCTGTAACACCAGAGAGATGAGCAGCTCTATTTACATTGAGTGCATGTGCATCTAGCTGCCTCGGTAGACATCTGCCAATCAAATCCACGTCATTCTGCAAATCCACCTAGACGCCTCCATGCCCTTTTCTTACTGGACGATGGAGTTGTTTAGATAAGTAAATGCTTTGAAATAAATTTGGTGGCTTTTAGCTAGCAGCAACTTGTGATGGGAATAGGAGTGGTCACTTTGAGGAGTGGGCGTATACCATCTTCTAAGAAACGCTTTTAGAACTGACGTTTAATTAAAACAGCGGAGCTCCCCCCCCCAAAAAAAGATAAAAGCCTGCTTGTGCTGTGTGCAGACCTCACTCACATATTGTTTACATTTCTAAAATCCACATAGAAATTGCTTACCTTAAAGGAGGTATACTTTTAGGCTAGAACATTTTTAACTGTAGAAGCGTAGTGGAAATAGGATTTTGGAGGACAAACATTTCAATTGCTTAAGTTATATCTTTATCGTTTCAGATTGGTCGATCTTGATACCAGATTGAGTACATTAGGCTCCTTTGAGTTGGGAAGAGAGCAATTTGAGCATACAAGGATTGGCAGAAATTTGTAGTGTTGAGGAAAGACATTTATAATTCTACCAAGGAATAACTATTATGAAACATTCTTAAACTGGTAACCTTTGGAATGTTTTCACATAAAATCTTCATAATTTATGAACTGAAAGCGTGTAACTGACATGACTATATCAGGTTAAACAAAACATTCTTGAGGGGTTTCTGTTTATTTTTGAAGTCCTTCAGTTGTTTATCTAATGCTTAGTAATGCAGTCAGCTAGACTTTATATTGTGGAATGCTTTTTATGACTGTTTATTGAATAAAAATTATTGCACTAATGAGCCCCTAGTACTTTTTTTCCCCTGAAAGTTATTTTTCAAGAAATGAATGTCATTTGGAAGGAAATGGTCCTGGTATAGCATTTGAGACCTTGACCTTAGCAACTCTTGGCTGGTGGTTGTTTACTACAGCTGCAGTCTATGTGTGTACTGAAAAGGAAGGATTGCAAACACGGGTGTGCTCTCTCTCTCCCCAGTCCAAGGGGAGAACAAATCAGGATGCTTGATGTTCATTCCGAAGAGCATGCATCAGGCTTATAATATCCATAGTGTCTGACCATGTAGAAATAGACATGGTGCTCAGGAATTTTCTTTTCCTGGCTTCCTGTGAGGGGAAATTAGGCACTTTATAGGCTCAGGGTGAGTTTTAGATGTTACAGTATTTCATGAAGCAAGCTGTTACCAACTTAATGAACTAATTTGGTCTCAAATATAGGTGTGTTTTATATTGGCAAAGATGACGTCAGTGTTTAGGCCTCTAGGCCTATGTTGAGGGTATTTTGAATTCAAGCCAGTGTTGGTTAATCTCGAGTTTTGAGTAACCTTACTCAGCAAGGTGAGCTGGTTAAACAGTTAAACATGTAAATATCCTGGACATTTTCTCCATCATACAAAATGGATGGCATGGAACTTCGTATTTTTGCAAATTAATAACATTATAATAATCACAGTAAACTGGGGATGTCAAATGGTTTGTTTTTATATTGTGAAAGAGTCTTAGAGTGACAAGTTCGTAAATCTATCTGTAGCTAGTGTGTGTATTAATATGAAATATTTGTAATGGCACAAAGTCACTTGAAAGTTATTATTTGGATAAGTTAGTTTACCCCTTTGTGCTTGCAAGAGCGAAAAATCTCAAAACAGTTTTATTAAAAATTGACACCATCGGTATCTTTTTGCTTGGAAAACAACTTTCATTTTTGTAAAAAAAGGAAAAAGAAAAAGTTCTGAAATAGGTTGCTGTCCCATATGATAGTAGACTGGAAATATCTGTATTTTTGCCCAATGCTATTTTTCCTTTTAAATTCAAACTTATTTATTTTTTAGCCTACAAGTTGGCACAGCTTTCAACTTCTAAGTGTTCAGAATGTAAGGGTAAAAATATTAAAATTAAATCACTGGCAACACCCTATAACCACAGCGTTAACTCATCTACCACAACCACTCCTCCCCAGAGTGAGCAAGTAAACAGATGGGCCTTGCCCTATGCCCGGAAGGTCAACAGCCTTAGGCTCTGTGAGACCTGCTTGGTTTCTAGATCCCAGGCCCAACTGGAGAGCTGTCTGACTTCAACCTGCCGGAATTCATTTTCAGGGCCTAGGTCTGCCACACCCTGTCTGATGTCAGCTATGGAGTTCTTGTGGTAGAGAACACATGCTGTGGATTAAATGGTTACTTTCTCTATATATTCTCAGTAATTATGCTACAAAAGGATTTTTTGGTTTTGGATGTTTATTGTCATAAAGTGGCTACTTGAGTAGTCATATTGCTCTATAAAAATTTGTTTTGGTCTACAGTAGATTACAGGATATTCACCCAAAGAATTCTGCTCTAGTATGGTTTTTCTTCCTGTCTTTTATTTTTTTTCCAATTTTTGTTTTTTTGAGTTAGAGTCTCACTCTGTTGCCTAGGCTGGAGTGCAGTAGCACCCTCATAGCCACCGCAGCCTCCACCTGCTGGGCTCAGGTGATTCTTTCTGCCTCAGTCTTCCAAGTAGCTGCAAATACAGGCATGTGTCACCATGCCCAACTAATTTTTTGATTTATTGTAGAGATGAGGTCTCACCAAGTTGCCCAGGAGGCTGGGCAATCCTTTTACCTCAGCCTCTGAAAGTACTGGGATTATAGACGCGAGCCACCGTACCCAGCCTTTTTTAAATTTAAAGTCACACTTTTGCTGCTAATCTCATGGTCTGTATTTTTGAATGTTTATTGTAATAATTTGACTGGACCAGTCACTGCTGTCTAGGCACAGAAGGAGTAGCAGAAAGCCCTTGCTGCTATATTGCTGTGTGAAGAGTGAGAGGGAGGAAACTCAGAGCTTTGGGGTAGTTTTCCCCACCCCTATCGAAGGCTATGGAAGCTGCCACCATTTCTTCCTGTTGACTTCGACAGCCAAGACTTGCATCCCAAGTGTGACATTCATTCACCATGCTTTTCAGTATATATGGCTTTTCTCAGTAATTCTTGGCATGATGTGCGTGTATGCAGTTGGCCCTTTGTATTCATAGATTCTACGTCTGGGGAGTCAATGAACTGCAGATCACAAATATATTCAGAAAAAAATTAATAAAAGGAATACAAATAAAAATATAGTATAACCACTGTTTATATAGTTTTTTTTTTTTTTGAGTTGGAGTCTCACTCTGTCACCCAGACTGGATTGCAGTGGCGGCTCCCGGCCACCGCAGCCTCGACCTGCTGGGCTCTGGCAATCCTTCTGCCTCAGCCTTCCAAGTAGCTGGAATTACAGGCGCGCACTACCATGCCCGGCTATTTTTTAAATTTATTTATTGTAGAGATGAGGTCTCACCTGCCCAGGTGGGTCTTGAACCCGCGGGCTCAGGCAATCCACTCACCTCAGCCTCCCAAATCGTGGGATTACAGGCTGAACCACCGAGCCCGGCTTGTTTATGTAGTATTTACATTGTACTGGATATAGGTAATTTAAAAATGATTTAAAATATGTGGGAAGATTTGCATGCAGTATTATGCAAATACTGCATTAAGGGGCTTGAGCATCTGTGGATTTTGGTATCCAGTGGGGGAGGGGGGGTCCTGGACTCTATCCCCCAGGGTACTGAGGGATGACTTGCATACTATAGATTCATTTTATATATGTATATCTTTAGTATTTATATTTATGCCTTTGTTTTTATATGCTGTATGTATATTAGTATATAACCCCCCAAACATATCATACACATTTTATGACCAAGAATTATAGTAAAAAGACACACACACATAAAAAGAGGGAAACAGCCTTTTTTCCCCAAGTTCTGCGTTTAGTGATACTATACTCACTTAGAGATTAACAGGCCAAATCATAAGAAAACAGAAAAACAACCCCGCCTTAAAGAAAACAAACCTACATGGCAACCAAAATAAATTATTGTTAAAAAAATGAAATAAAATATAAAGAAAACCTTTATTCATTTATAATTGGATGACCTCTAAGATTATACATCCTGGCATCAGAACTAATCTCAGTTGCAGAAATGTCTCAGTTGGAGTTTGGCTCTCTTACTAACTCGGGATGACCTTGATCAAATTTCTTAACATCTCTGAGTCTATAAAATGGGAAAAATAGTATGTAGCTTACAGGGTTGTGGTGAGAGTTAAATGAGGTAATGTGAGTAAAAGTCACGTTGGAAGACTAAAAAGTACTCCTGTAGCAACTTATTTGACAGGAAAACTATTCTCTCCATACCCCAACCCTTTCCCCGCCCCCTCCCTGAAAGGGATGAACTTTCCAGCTTCTCAAAGTGAGCATATAAATTACACTTATGGAGAAGGAATTTCCGAGTGTGGGTAGAAAACTTCTGGCAGTCAAAGGTCATGAATTCCATTCCTGTCTCACCAGAGATTTGCTCTGTGACCTTGAGAAAGTCACTCTTAAAAAGTTTCAATGTAGCTGGTATAAAAGTTACTGACTATGAACATTTATATAATGCAGGTGAAGTATCTGAACTTTTCAAAAGAAAAGAAATACATCAGATTACAGTTCATACGTTCATTTCCAGAATATTGAAAATAAAGATCATGAATGATTATTTAGAGAATGAAAACCGGTGATCTACTCCAGTGAATCCACTGAAGCTTCTATCAGCTGGTCATTAAAATGCTCTTAATCCTTTTTTTAAATAGAATCCTTTTAGTTTGTGATGTTGTACTATTATTTCAAACAGTGTATTGAACTTCAAATCCCCAGTTAAACCAAGATTCTGTTGATTAAGCTCTATCTGATTTATGGTTTACAAGTCACCTGGTTAGACTCAAACATTGCAACGTAGTATGTTTTGCTATTAACTAACATTACTCAAGGTGCCCAATAAAGAAAGATAAATGAGGGGGACCTTACACGGTTATTTGAAAATTTATTGAGCACTTATTTATGATCACATATTTACGTGATGTCTCCCCACCTACCTTTTCTCCAGTTAAAAAGGAAACACTTATTTTTTTTTGCACTCTGCCCACATATTCTTGCAAGAGCAAAGAAACAGACTCAAACTCATTTAGACTCTTTCCATGTTACAGGTATATCTTCTCTGACTCCTGTTCGTGTTACAACTATCACTGTAGCATCATTTTTTATGGGACTGATTTATTTATTATCCCTTGCTTTAAGGATACACTGGGTTCCAGTCTGTATTATCTGACCCCATAGCACATGGTATTCCTTCTGGTGTTAATTACTTGATTTGCCTTGTTCCTCCCTGTTATAACCCCTTGAGAGCAGGAAATTTCATAGTTATTTTGCTGGCATCTAAAACAGTGCCTAACACAAGGACTGATACATAGTAAGTGCTAAAATGCTTACTGAAAGAACAAATTGAGAAATAGTGACTATGGCTGTCTTTTCAACAGCTAAACCTCACTCTCATGGTCTTTTCCTACCTAAGTCATCCATCTTTAGCTAAATATATTTAACTCTATCAACTTATTACTTAGTGCACTGTATTTTCCTGCACATTTTTTTTCCTGCAAAAAGAAGCCTTGTAATACAGTAGAATTAAACAGTACTGCATTTGAAACACCAACTTGTCCAGTTTTTAGCTAGCTGGGCAAGTTAATTCTCCAAGTCTCAGTTTACTTACTAGTAAATAAAAACAAAAACAAAACCCAGTAATGTCAATATTGCAGAATATTTTTGAACACTAAGATGTGCTTAAAGCATCTAGTGTAGAACTTTGCACATAATTAGGGTCAGTAAATATTAGTCTACTCCAGTGAAATGCCTCCCAAAAGCAGCCATTCAGAATGAATAGTAGTTACAAAACAAAATAGCTGTTCCTTATTGTATTCCTTACTAAAATGCAGAGATTAGGCACCGTGTGTTTAGTATGTTAACTTATTTCATGTGTACTCTTTAGAAAACAGATCCTGGCAGTCCTTAGCTTTTGTTTAGTTGACTTTCAAATAATTAGCACTTGGAATACTGCATGTGGTCACCTAAACAGCCTTTTACATGCTGGATTTTGACTTATGAACATCATTTGATGACTGCCTTTTCTGTACTATTGTGTTGCTGTCTTGCCAGATAACCCTTTGCCCCCCACCATGCTGTGACTTTGCCATTTTTGGCAATAATTTCAAATTTTATTTGTACTTTTTTTGTCTTTTACCTTTCTTACTTAACAAAGTAAGTAGAAAAAAGTAATGAAAATGCCGCTTGTAGTTATGAGAAACAGGGTTTATTATCTTGATATACATTTGAGACAGTAATCATTAGGTTAGCTGAAAGTGGTGACCCTTCACTGAAAGTGCTTAATGGAGTTAAGCTGATGAATTGTGAAAAATAATGAAATTACAGAACATACAAAATGCCATACAGGTATTTTTTTACTGGCTGTTTTTAATAGCTTGTATATAATTGCAGATAATTCCTTTTGTCTGTGGGGATTGGTTTCCTTTTTTTTTTTTTGAGTTGGAGTCTTACTCCATCACCCAGGCTGGAGTGCAGTGGCATGCTCATGGCCCCCCTAGTGTAGCCCTGCTGGGCTCAGGCGATCCAAGGTCTCGCCAAATTACCTGGGCTGGTCTCGAACCCGCAGTCTCAGGCAATCCACTTGCCTCAGCCTCCCAAAGTGCTGGGATTACAGACTGAGCCACTGAGCCTGGTTGGGTTTCCTTTAAAACAAAAGTCTGGTCCCTTCACTTTTACCTATTTGAGTTTTGTGCAAGTTTTCAGGAGTGCATTATATTTAAAATTATGAGATTCCATCCTTAATAAAATACATATTCAATGATATTTGTATATGTATCATAATTATATCACATTTGTATCATATAATATATATCGTATCATTTAATATGGTTTGTGACATATAGTTGTATCATACAATATATTGATCATATCATATATCATATATCATAAGTACGTATGTACTATATTATGACTTCTGTTTTACTATGTGTACTGTATTATGATTTCTATTTCATATGTGTGGAAACTGACTTTCAGCAAAATTAGGTAATGCAATCATAGTGAACAGCCAGTTAGCTTTAGAGATTTGAACGTTAGAAAACCCCCTGTACTCTCTTCTTGTGCTACTCTGATCCCCTTGTGCTGCTCCCTTTGTGTTACTCTAGCATTAAATATATTTCAGAGTTAGCCTTATTGTAGATTAGAGCAAAAATGAGAGTACTATACAAATGAATACTGTGTGGTGGCTATATTATTTTATTTGTTGTAGATTACATTGACATACTACATTTACTAGAATACATTTACTACAATATATTTACCTCAGTACAGAAGCTGGACTGTGCTTGCTTTATGTGCTAAAACAAATTATAAGACCTTATCCAAAAAATTATTTTAGAAGGAAACAGCTATAAGATGTTCCACAAGAGTGGTAATAGTAGACCAGTAATTCTGGCTAATATCCATTTTGCTATTGGCTAAAGCTGTTAAAGTTAGGGACATACTAAAAGTAATGAAAATGTTATTTTTATTAAAAAGTGCTTAAGTTATCCATTTGAGTTATACATTTGTAGCTCCTACTGTATATTCATATTTGGACCCTTATATGAAAATGGGTAGGGCATTATCATCAATCAGCTAAGAATCAGGGAGGTAAGACTTACATAGTGGATTATACTACAAAGTAGTTTGTGATAAGTGGAGCAAGTGCTGTAAGTTGCTTAAACAAAGTGCATGAGGAAAAATGACTGCTATCTGGGAAAGTAGGGTTTCAGGATTTTAGTAGATATGTAGCAAAGATCCTTTATAGAATCAGTTTACATTTTTTTAAAGAAAGGAAAAAGCAAACTTGCTAATGGATGAAGGCAAATTAAAAACATGTTTTGGCAGCTGCAAGTGATTTCCCACCTACTTTTTTATGTTATCTTCTAGAGCTGATGGCTTTATGGTGTTTTGGCAAACTTTTGTCATTTACTGTATCACCAGACAATTTTCTCATCCAAAAATAGATCCTAGGATGTACTTGGCCAGTAAGGCAAGTTTATAATGAGTTTAGAAAAAGTTTATTTGAACCAGTGAATAACATTTTAAACGCATTTCATGTGATGCTATCTAATGAAGTCCTTGCATATGGTTGCTGAGATCTGATGTATATTTTATTTTTTAGAGACAGTCTTGCCCTATTGTCCAGGCTGGAGGGCAGTGGTGTGATCATAGCTCATTGCAGCCTTGAACTCCTGGGCTCAAGCAATCTTCTTGCCTCAGCCTCCTAAGTAGCTGGGATGACAGGAACAAGCCACTGCACCTAGCTAATTTTTTAATTTAAATTTTATTTTTTGTATAGGTGTTCTCTTTTTTTTTTTTTTTTTAAGTTGGAGTCTCACTCTGTCACCCACACTGGAGTGCAGTGGCCGCTCCCGGCCACCGCAGCCTCGACCTGCTGGGCTCCGGCGATCCTTCCGCCTCAGCCTTCCAAGTAGCTGGAACTACAGGCAGGCTACCACGCCCATCTGATTTTTTGATTTATTGTAGAGATGAGGTCTCGCCAAGTTGCCCAGGCGGGTCTCGAACTCGCGGGCACAGGCAATCCATTCACCTCAGCCTCCCAAGGTGCAGGATTACAGGCTGAGCCACCAAGCCCGGCTGGGTGTTCTCTTGCTTTGTTGCCCAGGCTGGTCTTGAACTCCTGTCAAGTGATCCTCCTGCCTCCTAAAGTGCTGGGATTACAGGTGTGAGCCACCACACCCAACCTTATTTTATTTTTATATGATAGGAATTTTAACCTCGATCACAAAACTTTTAAATAATGGAAATATTATTTAAATATCAAGTAAAATTAAATAATAAAAGTATTATTTCAAGGAATAAGATGTTTAAAAGATGTGAGAACAATGGAAGGAAAAACTTGAAAATAGATACATTTTATAGAAGATCACTGTCAGTTGCAATTTATCAGAGATGTTGCTTGAAAAGATATTTAGAAACCTTAAAGTGGGTGGACATTTCAAGTGGAACATCCTTTAGAAGATGCATTAGCTCTTCTGCTTTAGGTATAAATACAAGTAACTTCAACAAACACACAAAATATTTCACTCAGAGTGATAAAAGAAAGACAAGAAAGAAGTGAAGCCAGTGAGTCTATCAAAAGCATGAATGGGATTCTTATTTTATATAGAGCACTCTATTGAGTATGGTGGGATGATGTCAAGGCTTTAGACTGAAGCAGTTACCTTGTATTTTATTTATTTATTTGGATGCCGAAACCCGAGAACAAATTGTATTTTATTTCTAAATAACTTGGTAACTAAGACAGTTTGGAATACTTATGTATTTGCTTAGTGTTTGGTTGTTTACAGAGTGATTTTAGTTTCCTCCTGATAGTCCTGTAAGGTAGATTGGATGCATGTTACTCTTTTTACTGAAATCAGAACTAGAACCCTCATTGCCAACACCAGTATAACAGTTTTTTTTCCCCATCTCATATTTCTGCTGTCTTTTAAACTTCCACTTGGTCTCCATAAGCTGAAACTTTAAATGTCCACATTGCACAAAAGAAGCAAGGTGATGGTCTAGTTCATATGAAATGCTTAGTGAATATCGGATAAATTATCTTCTTCCAAAATGCATTTTTAAAAAGCATTAAAAAAAATTCCATATGTAACTGCCCAGAGAGATCAACCCGATTGACCCTGGGAGAGACAGTACAATTAGAGACATTCATACTCTTTGAAGAAAATTAGGGAGATAGTTTATCACTTGCCATGTGCCAAGGCTTGTGTTAGATTCTGAGAATACAAAGGTAAGTACAGTATAGGTTTTCTCCTAAAGCATAGGCATGTCAAGAAAGAAGCAGGTTAGCTAAGTCCAAAGGAAGTACCAACCTAGTATATTTTGGTTTTGTTTATTTTCTATATTTAGATATTTAATGCACCTAAAACACACCCTAGATGTTTTTTAGATTTATGTTTTAGTCTCTTTTAAGTACTTTTTTTTTTTTTTTTTGAGTTGGAGTCTCACTCCGTCACCCAGACTGGAGTGCACAGCCTCGACCTGCTGGGCTCCGCCTCAGCCTTCTGAGTAGCCGGAATTACAGGCATGCGCTATCACTCAACCCGGCTGATTTTTTATTTATTGTAGAGATGACGTCTCGCCAAGGTGCCCAGGCGGGTCTCGAACCCGCGGGCTCAGGCAATCCACTCACCTCGGCCTCCCAAAGCACGGATTACAGGCTGAGCCACCGAACCCGGCCTCTTTTAAGTACTTTTAAACTTATCAGAAAATTATTTTTCCATCTAAAAATACACTTTTGTAAGTTTTTTTCCTTTCAAAAAAAATTGTTTTTGTACACTTATTGTGTATTGAATGTGTATGATTCACTTTAAAGGCATTATCTCATGTTTCTAACCAACTCACAGATAGGTTTTTATGGTATTTACATGTAAATTTATTTTGGCTTCTCTTACTTTGGAATTTTTCAAAGGAACACAACTGAAGATCTATAGGAAATGAGCTTTGTTGTACAGAAACTCACTTTCATGGGCAGTTTTTACAAATATGTCA
>CAUYQG010170105.1:0-16839 GCA_963574415.1 Tarsius wallacei | reverse complement strand
GCTCTGGGTGGAGAGCAGGAAAGAGCACGCTCTCCTTCTGAGGAAAGCACAGAGGCCGTCTGGGTGTGGACACAGGAGTCTCTGTGGTGTCCCAGATCCAGGGGAGCGACTGAGGAGCAAAGTCTCCAAAGGCTCTTGTGGGTGAGGAAGGCAGGACGAGGAGTGGTCGGGGACGCAGGGCTAGAGAAACTGGTGGAAACGGCCCAGAGAGTTTGTTTAATTTCTATTATGAATGAAGTTTAGACTTAACAAAGCGGTGAAGGGCATGGAGAGTGTCCGCACGTCCCCTCAAGCCTGTCCTGAAAGCCACGTCTCACTGACCGTGGCCTGACGAGCAGAACCTGAAAAGAGCAGTGCAGCACTGCTCACCAAACCGAAGGCCTCAGTTCACCTTCTAGGCTTTCCCACGATGTCCTTTCCTAGGATCACACATGGCATTGGAGTTTTTCTCCTTAACCCGGGATGAGTTTACTCCCAGGAGTCTTCGTGGTCACTGCAAGGTCACAGGAAGGTACGGTTGGCACCTCGTAGTGGAGACCAGGTGCTGCCAAACGTCCCCTTAAGGATGACCCAGCCGCCACTTTGTGTCCACCAGCAGTGTCATCGCTGAGAGGCCCTGTATGAAGAGACAGCGCATGGTACCCTGAGGGTGTACAGTGCTTGGGAGAATATGCAGCTTCCTGATGCTCCTGGGGACAGGTAGTCAGGCCTCTGACTCACCTGGGTAACTGAGACCAAGGTTGGACAGCCTCCCTGCCAGCGTAACTGTGTGGGGGATGCCGCCTGATAACCCGAGATGGCAGGCCAGGACGCATCTCTGTGTGCTCCAGCATCCTTGTAGGGCATAAGGCAAGCTGATGGCACCTGCAATACTGAAAGGAGGACATGCCATAAACAGCGAGACGCAGAGACAGCGTCATCCGGGCCGTGACCTTGAGCTTACTCCTTTTCTTCACTTGTACACTGACGCTTGCCCAGAATAGATGCAAACTTGATTCATTCAGGCTCAATCTCTTGTTTTTACTATGCCCCCTCCCAAGGATGAGGGCATTAATGAATAGCAAAATAACTGGGAAATAATTCAACCAAAATAAAATAATTGCCAAAATAAATGAACAACTCACATTAGTCATGTCACTACCCTACAAGGAAATCAAAACAGATCATCTAATTCAGGCAAAATCATTATAATGAAAAATTATTTTATGGAAACTTCTGGGAAATTGCTCTTTCTTGTATTGCTTAGTCCGTCGTTCCCAGGAGGAGGGAGGTCGTAACTCAAAAATTTGTAACCAAGAAAAATATATTTTTATGATTGCATAAGATTAAACAATGACTCTCAATGCATAATTTCTCTCTGCCTTTTTTAACGAAATGGACTGTGTGCATTGATTTTCCCCTGAGACTTTTTTAGCTTTAATATCTTAGACAAAGCATCTGAGACCAAGAAGTTCTGATTCTTGCAGTCTCCACTCACTGTTTTTCTCCTGGAGGGGTGAGCTCTCTGTCTCCCAATCTACACATCTTCTTCTTGAGTACAGATTTGAGCCCTCACTTCAAATCTGAGCCCATTAAATAGCCAGACAGTTACGCTAGGCAGGTTTCTACTCCTCCTCCCCCTGCGGTCCTCCAAGTTGCCTCCTTCACTGAAACAGACAGAATTGGAGCTTCTGTAGAAAACTCGAAGTTCAGGTCTCACAGAGATCTCCTCTGTGCTGGAAGACATCAAATCTCCGCAGGACAAAGTGACTGACATCATGCACCAGGCAAAGTGAAACTCCTTCCTGCTGTTGGATTCTCCCAACTCCAGTGAGCATCTCGCTCCACCTCCCACTCCTGTCCCCGCTGCTAAGCAGACAGACAAACAGGAAATGGCTGCTGCTCCAGGTCAGAGACCGGGGACAAGGCGAAGGAGAAACCTGGTAGGAAGCGTGAATGAGCGAGAGCCAAGGTCCCAAAAGCGATGCCGGGCATGGGCAGAGCAGGAATTCACACGGAAGCTCTCCCTTGAGCACTGGCATCGCACAGGTTCTTCCGGGAGTCTGGGAGCGAGGCTTCCTCGTCAGCCCAAGCCGGGGGACCCAAGACCAGCCACGTGCCCACCACATCCATGACACTCGCTGCTTGGGCTAAGAACTTCCTGCTTTTGCTTAAAGAAAAGCGATCACGAAACTTTCTCCAATGGTTTTCTCGCAATGAAACTATTTGTTGTAGGATCCATTGCCTAGGGTGTTGCCATCCGGAGGTGACACTGTCTGATAGTACTATGTGTGACACAACGTTTGGTTGCACCTTCATCAAATTGTGCCATAGACCTAAACCTGGCCAGACATTACTACAACAATTAAAGGGTTCACGGAAGGTCCAAAAATGTGTACTTTGGATTTGTCACACATCTATTTATTAAGCATTTATGATGTGCTATTTATCACAACTCCCTCTTGGAGGAAAGAGGAGCCCGGATTTGGTCCCTGACCCACAGAACAAGAGCACGGCTGTAAAGGTAGATGTGTGTCTTGTGTGCATTGACCAGTGGTGGTTGCCAAGATGTCTCTTAAGAAATGCCAGAGGAAGGTGGGCTCTGGGAAGAAGCGTGGGAGGCCACACCTCTGCCTGAGTTTTGGAAGGACATGTTCTCACCTGTAGAGAAATGGGGCCCACAGAGAACACTGGCAGGATACCCCAGGCAGACATCAACTCACTGGTGACTATTCTGAGGCTTCAGCCAGTCAGAGTTGCCATCACAGGGCATCATAGATTGGGGGCTGGACACAGCGGATGTCTGTCCCTCACAGTTCTGGAGGGGGAATGGCCATGGTCAGAGCAGGGCACCAGCATGGTCATGTCCTGGTAAGGATTCTTGCCTGGGTTGAAAACGGATGACTTCATGTATCCTCACAGGATGGAAAGAAAACAAGAGAACTCTCTGGGGTCCCTTCTTGAAAGGCACTAGTCCCATTCATGAAGGTCCTACCCCCATGATCCATCCCTGCCTCCTGGTATCATCCCATGGGGGTCCTGGGTTTCAACCTGTGAGTTTTGGGAACACTTTCTGTCTACAACAAACTCTAGCCTGGTGATCTGGGATTTGCAGCCAGCCAGGCAGAGCAGTACACTTCAGATGGAACTGTGTTCTAGAAGTTTAGACTTTTTGCATCTGACTAGATCCAAAGTTCAGGAAAGAGCATGGGTTCTATGGAGCAGGAGAGGCCCTGCGCTGGGGGTCTGAGAGGATGAAGGCCTGGAGCACACCTCCCTCGGTGTATTGTGTCACTGGGCTTAGAGCGAGTATTTTTGCAGAAGAGCAAGAGTGAAGGGAGCAAAGCCCAGGAACGAATGGTCAACACGCCCCTGCTCATGCGCCTCTGAGAGTGACAGGAGAAAAGAGTTGTCCGGGATCGGTGCTGCTGGCCAAGTCTACACCACAGCCAGGAGCAGAGTCCCACCCCAGGTGTGCGGGCTGTTTACAGTCCCCTTAGGTTCTCACAAGCAGCAGTTAACTCAGGTGGCAGAGATGGAAGGCAGAGTCACAGGAAACGAGGTGAGGCAGCTTCACTGTTTTCCTGGGGTGAGCTGACCAAACGTGGCCCAGACAACACATCCCTCGGGGCGCTGTTCCCTGGAGGACTGATCGTGAAAGAGACCCAGTCCCCAGACAAGTCACCACACAGAACATCACGCCGCAGGTGACCCCGCCAGGCCGGTCAGGAGAAGCGGGGCGGTCCAGGGCGGCCCAGAGGTGGCCTGAGAGGTTGCTGCTGCCCGGCTTTGGCCTCTGAAGTGAGCTGGGGGCTTTGGGATGCGGCCTGGTCGCCTCGGGCCTTCCACCCTCGGTCAGTTGTCAGGACTCCACGGACTTCCCGGAAACATAGCAAAACCTGTGGCTGGAAGCACTGGGCAGACCTGGCTTGACAACACCACGCTCCTTCCTGCCTGTGTTGGGCACAGAGGGAACACTCCGAGACTCTCTCGAGATTGGCTTGATGAGCCCCAAGAGACATGGTGGCCAGTGAAGTGTGGACAGAAGACACACTTGCTTCATCTTCATCCTGCCCTGTGGGCCGGACCCTCCCAGGGATGCTCAGAGGCGCCCCAGCCCCTTGGCCTTGACAATGGCCACAGATGCCCGGATCTGGCAGAGCCATGTGCTGGAATGAGCCGAACGCCCAGGCTTAGACGAAGGAAAACCTCACCTAGAGAGACCAGAGATTTGCCAGCCCGAGGTGTGAGTGTGGTGTTGGTGTGTGTGTGTGCGTGTGTGTGTGGGCAGCCCCAAGGTTGCATGGGATTTGCTGAGGCAGCCAGCATCAGCTCTCCCGTCTCACACAGAGGCTGCTCCCGGCTCCCACACCGGTGGAATCGCAGCTCAGCCTGTCTAGCGCCTTCAGGACAGCGGAGGCGAGCTTCCACACACGGGCGCCTCCCAGCTGCTCTGTCTTCACAGCCCATGCCAGTCACACACTTGCCTCACCCAGAATTCACTCTCACAGCCACAGTGTACCTTAGAAAGTCCACACTCGCAAACGATGCCATTCATTTTCCCAGTTCATGAACTTTGCACTCCATCTGCCTTCCAAGCAAGGGGAAAACATCCAGAGTTGTTTACTGTGGAGGAGTGTTTCAAATGCAAGAACAAAAAAGTCAAGGTCGAATCCTTATCCCCCAGAGGACCAAAAGTTAGAAAGATTTCATAGAATTTTATTAAAATATACTAAACCCTGCTCTTCAGAGCAGAAAAGAGAATAGAGCTAACAGGGGTGTTTGCTGATTCCGGCCGGCAAAGCAACTACACATGGCACCCAGGTCTTGGGGTGGAGGGATGGGCCTTGGTTTCCATTTAAACGTCTGTTTAGAGAGAGAAAGGTCATCAGAGTGGGGCAGCCAGAGCCAAATAAATTTAAAGCATGGGTTTTGGATTCTCGTCATAGAGCATCTTAAACAGCTAGAATGTATATCATTAACATTTGACACTAATGCTGAATAACATTCACAAGCAATGAGCTATTTTGAAAATTGGAAAAATAAAAAACAAAAACAGTGAAGATGTAGTGTTATGTCATGAGCAGAATATATTAATCAAATAACTAAAAAATACTCATTTAAAAAATGCCAGCTCCAAATGGTATCAGCTGGGGGGTGACACATCTGGGGGGGGTTCTCACTGTGATAACCCGGATGTCATATGCAAAGCACAAAGTTAGATAACAGCAAATCCCATGTAGACAGGTGCCCAGGAAGGGTGCGTTCGGGGATAAGGTTTGCTTGCATGTCTGTTGTGGTTTTGTCTGGATTTGGGATAAAGGAGTTTCCTCTGACTTGCCTGGTAATATGAATCTCTAGAAGGCATAATTTCCTCGTAACAAATCTTCCTCTGCATTGGGAAAGGTGCCAGAAGGGCCCTTCAGTGGCACACACGTAAGAGGATGCCTGCCTGTGGTTCAGGGAGAGAACTCCGCATTGCCCACATGGAGATGGAGATGTCAGTGGGTTCCTTAGAGTTACATGTATTCGAGTTTCTCTACCCAGGCAATCTTGTAACTGATGAAATTTGTTCTTGAAATAAACAAGTAAGTAAATCAGGAGGTTGAAGGCTTCTACCATAGATTATTTGGGAGAAATAACGAGATTTTGTGCTATCGGTTCGCCTAGTTCACGGAATGGGCATCTCTGTGGATGGCGGGGACCCATGCCACGCACGGGAAAGATAGCAAGGACTAGCGAAGTGTGCCTCTGACTCCGTGTCTCCCGAGCCTGGCCAGGAGGCATGTGATGGAGTGCAGAGACGTGGTCGGCAGCATGGATCCACAGGATGGGTCCACCCCGTCTTGACAACAGGCTCCTGGGGCCAGCGTCTTCAGGCTGGTGAGACAGTGGCAGTCACCAGGACTCTGCTGGCCATGGAGACACGTCAGAAGGAGACACTGAGAAGCAGAGAGTCCTTCGATTCAGAGGGCGCAGCTGTGAGCCACAGTGACTTGACATTAAAAGACATAATTTTATGAGGAACCCAAAGTTGGCAAAGCCAGACACCTTACCTCCCCAAAGTCTTTCTTAAGTTGCAACAATTTGCTGTCAGGACTTCACTCCCTGGTGTTGTGACGGTTTCCATGTCCCTAACTCCATCCTGCTTTGCCTGTGGCAGGGAAAGGAAGGTGACCATAGGTTTTTTGCAAGGCTGACCCCAACAAACATGGCATTTTCCTCCCTCCAAATGGTGTCCAGGCCTGACACACCGGTGATCTCTCAGAAGTCCCTTGCCTGTCGGCCGGAATCCTGCTTGGCTGCTGCGAGATATTGCTGGAGGGATGCCTGGTCCCATCCGTCAAGGCTGACTTTCTGCCACTCTGCTGACTCTCCTTCTTGGTACAGGGCAACCGTTGGCAAAGTAACTTTAGCAGAAATAAGGAACACAACGAAGAACAAAGGCATCGGGACAAGGAGAACAGCCCTCTAAGTCATCATTTATTCTTTCCTCCCACTGAAAATATTCACTTTATCAGGTTGTTCTCGAATCGGTGCCACTCAGCTCCTTAGCAGCACACATGAGACGTGTCGGAGCACATCTCCGCAAACCACTGTGGCTTCTTGCTTCACGTGTATTTCTCAGCCTCTTAGTTCAGTACGTGAAGCCAGCAGGTTGACAACCCAAGCCTTATCTGTTGTCGTGAGTGGAGCTGGGATGTATTTTCTCTAGACCCTGTCAATCCGTGAACTCAGACTACCACATGGAGAGGCTGCTTTCCTATTAAAACAGTGTCTTTGCATGGCTGGTTCTCAGACCAATCACGACAAGCAGAATTGGTACTGTGTGTCACCGGCTGCTCAGCAAAAGGGACGGAAGTTGGGCGGCGGGCTCAGATGGCACACACGCATCTTCCCTTCCATCCCGAACAACACTGCACCCTGTCCCCAGTTGACACGTGCCAGTTCTCCCACCTTTTGAAAAAAGTCCTTGACCCCAACGTCCTATGAATTCAGACAGAAGAGAATAACAGCAGGGGCCAGCAACGTAGGAAATAGAATGTACTATCGTCACACGGCACCGGGCATCTTCTACTTAAATAGTTTTGTATTATCAGTCAAATCTGGCTAAACTGGGAGACTACAAATGTTTTCAAAAGGCAATCATTGTTATTCAAGTGCACTTTTAAAAGAAAAAAAAAAAGATACTGTGAGGAATGAATTACCAAGAAGAAGTGCAGAAAATAAAACTTCCTATTTTCGGCAGTTAAATAATAAATGGCTGGAGCACAGAAATATAGAATACTTTACATCAGCTGGAGAATTGTGGTTATTAACACGATCTGTCAATGGAAACAAAGCAAAGTTTAGGTGATGAATAGCTAACAGCTGCACCTGGGCTGCACAGTCAGGAATTTATGATGAGGCTTGGCTACTGTTCTTTTGTTTTCACGTTTTTGGTAAACAAAAAGGGATACTTAGAAAAATCATCAAGATTAGACTTTGTGGTGGATTATACACCAGGTTTGAAATGTTGCACAACGTATAGGATTCATTAAAAATTTTAGAGGTAAAGCAATGCACCTCTTCTCCTCATACTGTCTTCAAAATAACCCTGATCAGTTCATGAAGGCCTAGCTAAGGAAACTTATGCAGATCAAATACCCGTGGTCGAGGATAGGATTACTCAGATGATTGTTATAAGCACTGAGCTTTCTTTTGTAGAATAAAACAAAGACAAATTTAGAGGCTCATTAAAATAGAAGAGTCTTAGGTCCTTTTATATATATATATATATAAAACCAAATTGACATTAAGGTTTGATATTCAACAAAACATAATGTATGGTTCCCATACTGTATTACTTAAAATACCACCTTAATCTCAAGCATCTCTAACTTTAGAGTACAAAATAAATAAACTGGGGAGCCATGCCATGTTTACTCTCTGTCTGTAGTAACCTTCTTCAAGTCCTAGCCTTTGATCTTTCTGGATGGTGAAGCTAGGGACACTTCACAGCATGAATTAGCTCAAAGGTCCAGACCAAAACTTGGCTCTGGTCAGGCTCACCCCATGCCAGTTTCATGGCAGAAGCAAAGCTCATTTCTCCAAGCACATTCCTTCTAAGAATTGTCTCGTTTTTGCTAAAGTCCATCGGCCAAAGATGCCCAGGAACACACATATAGCACAACAAAGTAGGGCCATCAGTTCCCTGAAGCCCCAGGGTCACTGTGGGGCAACTTGGAAGAGATGAGGAAAAAGAGGTTCCCACAGGACTTTGGCTTGACTGTCTGGTGTCAGGAGAAACACAGGAGTGGAGCCCACATCTTGAGATGGATACATTCAAGAAACAGAACAGTTCTGCAATTGGGCATCTCCATAGATTGTGCTCAGGAGGTTGGAGAAATGAGGCAGGGCTGAGCATTTCGCGTGTAAGAAAGAAGCAAGAATCCTGAAGACAGGATTTGCAGTGGTTTTACAGCTGTGGTATGGCCTTGGGTACAATTCTGTCACAAGCACAGTTCTGTTAGCCTTGTGTCTGATCCTTTGGAAAACTGCTGATGTTTTCTAGGAGCACTTCCGTCTTGTCACCAGCAGGGTTGATTTTTTCTTTCACATCTTGTTTCTGCTCCAAAGAAGTCCCTGCTTTAAATCTCAAGTTCTTCTTTTATTCACTGGACCCCGGTATCCCACTCGCTTGTATTTTCTGCTCAATTGCACTGCCCTTCTGAGTCACTTCTAGAGCCCAGGCACGCTCCTCTGAATGCCATCTGCTGCGGCTGCAGTGCTGCTGAAGAGATCACCCTCAGCGAATGGCCTTTGCACACTCTGTGCCAAGCCATCACCTGTCAGGACAGCTGCCTGCGTTCACTGCAGGATATCACAGTTGCTTAAACTTCCTCCATCGCCTGCTTCAGGAACCTCCCTAATTTTCTGCCTCATTTTTTTTTTTTTTGTTCCATTGGTCTCTCTTGTCCAACTGCCAACTGGTGCCCAACATAAAAGAAGAAAATTAAACAAAAAGTTAAAAATTTTGGTCCAAAATACAAATGCTTTAGAATATTTTGGTGTTTGGCAGTTGACAACCCATGCTATTACCATGGGCAATACTGATTAATACCTTCCAGTGATTACTATTTGCTTTTAAAAAATCAGAACAAAACACACTGAATAAGCCTGGAATAATCAGGGAGGAAAAGGGAAGCTCTCCTCCTTTGTCTCAAAACTAAGCCAAGACAGCTTGGGTTTGGGTCTCTCTATGCTCTTAACAATTTGATACTGGAAAACATGGTTTAACCTCTGTGTGCCTTGATTTACTTCTGTAAAAACAGATGTGACAGTAGTCCTACTTTATAAGATTGTTGATATGTAAAGTGCAAATAAATTGCATTTGTGTCAATATAACACATTCAATCTTGTCCTTTTTTGTTTGCTTTCAAACAAAGACAATTTCTGAAGATGATGTCTTCAGAGGAAAACTGAGAACAGCTATAAAACTGAGAACAGCTATAAAATTATTACTAGAAATTTCTCTATGATGTTTTCTAGGAGCACTTCCAGCTCAAAAGTTTTATTCTTGGCAACCAAATGGTTTTCAGGCTAACACCTCTTAGCAGGGATATATGATGGCGAGAACGGGGATAATTCTATGGTGTGCTTTCTGAGCCAACGTACCCAAGGGCTGTGGCGTAAGGAACTGATGCTGAGGTACAGACACAGTTCCCAGGAGCCCTTGGTGGTGATGCCAGTGTTTCCATCACATAGGACTTTGCAATTTACATGCAGTTAAGGCCTTAAAAGCAAGCGTACGTAAATCAAAGGAATAAAAATAATGGCCTTAGACATTATCAGCAAACAAAATATGACTATTCAATGATCTTAATAACTTTTAAACTGATACTTGTATATACCATGTTCTATTATTTTGCTTTCCTGAAGCATGTGCTAATCCGGTATTTTAAATTATTCACTCTTGTTTCATGTAGAATATAAAATATTGGAATATTTTGCCACTTAATGGAGCAATGATTTAAAGAAGACCATTTCTACCCACCCTATTTTTTACTCCATCTATTGACACTGGGCACAAACATGTAAGCCATCACCTTCTCCAACAGACAAGGGGACAGTTTTGAAGCCTTCTTAGCTAGTCCCGGCACGACTGGACTGCACCCCTGCCTTGAGTTTCTTCACTGTTTCATTTTTTTTTTTTGACCAGTTGTGCTCAGTCACGCACCGCACAGAAGGCTTCCTGTGTCCTCTCTGCCTCTATCCAGCTCCAGCCAGTGCTTTCCACTGTCACGTTCTTTAAACCAACTTTAAACCTTTGCCTGAGGGGATTTTTTCCACCTCCCAATTGTCCACTCCTTTGGTCTGCCCTTTGCTTCCCCATCTTTACCCACGCGCACAGCTGACAGGGACCTACTTGGAGAGGCTCTGCCAGGATGCAACCTTGCCTGGCTTTTCCGGTAGCTATCGGGGGTTCTCAGCGTGTGGCCCAACCTGGCTGGCCCATTCTGGCCTGGCTGTCATGGCAGCATTGGCCCAGGAAGGTGGCAGTGGCTCTCAGGGTCCAGCATCGAACTTCTCCTTTGTTTTTTTTAACCCTGAGACAGATTGCCGGGGAAGCAGAATTTAAATAATGGTCACAAAAACTCTACAGCATGGATGACAGAAGAGGCACTTGCCAAAGTAAATCATATCTCGGGGACTTACAGTCTTGCAGTCATGAGAACATGTGAAGTCATTCCTAGCGATGGCAGCTCACACAGATGCATCCTTAACAGAAGCTTAAGATAAAACGGGGAAAATGCAACGCCCATTAGTAAAGAAAACAACTGTGAAATAGAACACACATGAAGGTGTACTGAGGCAAAGCCCCGAACAGCTTAGAAATAGTGAATTCACAAAAATGGGAGCCAATTGTAGGCTCAGCAAAAATCCTTTCCAAAACTACAGGTTGGCAGTCTTCAAACCTGATGCCCCAGGAGGCTAAAGCCTGTGGCCACGCAGAGCACGTCTGGCCAAGACGGGCAGAGCTGAGCCTTAAAAGTGGGGCTTGGGAAGTGCCTTCTCCTCCGTCATGTCCTTCTCAGACCAGGTACTTTGGGGACCATCATCAGTAGACACCTTAGAAACAGGTGATGTCAAGTAGACAATGACCCTTATCAGTTCACAAGTAGTGATCAGATGCAAAGACATTTATAAGTCACACATTGGAGAGACTGAAGAGGAAGGTTGGATTCACTGTATTCATTACACCCAGCATGTGCAGAGGGCAGCAGTTTTCCATTTCTCTCTCTTTTTTTTTTTGAGTTGGAGTCTCACTCAGTTGCCCAGACTGGAGTGCAGTGGCACGCTCCCGGCCACTGCAGCCTCGCTCGACCTGCTGGGCTCTGGCTATCTTTCCGCCTCAACCTTCCAAGTAGCTGGAACTACAGGCGCACACTACCACGTTCAGCTAATTTTTTTTAATTCATTGTGGAGATAAGGTCTCGCCAAGTTGCCCAGGTGGGTCTTGAACCTGCGGGCTCAGGCAATCCACTCACCTCGACCTCCCAAAGCACAGGATTACAGCCACCGAGCCCAGCCTCCATTTTTCTCTTAATGCCAATGTTGAAGTGGTTCATGTAAAAAAAATCTAGAAAATACAGATAAATCAAAAAATGGCAAATGAAAATCAATCGCAGCTACACTCCGGAGTTGAGCACTGTCAAGCTTTTTGAACTCTGCTTTTTCAGCCTTTTTATGCATACTTTATATTATCTAATATATATTGGAATATACTGTACAATACTTACACCAATATTATTTTTAACAATAGAAAGATGATGCCCATTGTGCATGTTAGTTTACAACTTGCATTTTTTATTGAACAATATGTAATAAATATGTTTTCATGTAATTAAGTATGCTTTAAGAGCAAAATTTCACATGGTGCTTTAGTTCTGCACAGTTTCTATGATATTTGAAATGTGAGAACATTCCTCACCAGTGAGATGTCAACTTACCTGGGATACAATGCCCAGATATTCGGTCAATTATTATTCTGGGTTGTGAAGTTGACTTTTAGAAGGCCCACTTTCACCACTCCTATTCAACATAATACTGGAAGTCCTAGCCAGAGCAATCAGGCAAGAAAAAGAAATAAAGGGTGTCCAAATTGGAAATGAAGAAATCAGACTATCTTTGTATGCCAACAATATGATCTTATACCTAGGGAATCCTAAAGACCCCTCCAAAAGACTCCTGAACTTGGTAAATGAATATGGTAAAGTCTCAGGTTATAAAATCAACACACACAGATCAGTAGCACTGCTATGTGCCAATTGCAATTAAGCTGGTAATCAAACCAAGAACTCAATTCCATTTACAATAGCAGCCAAAAAGCTAAAATACATAGGGATATATTTAACCAAGGAAGTGAAAGCGCTCTACAAGGATGACCACCAAGCTCTGACGATAGAGACTGTAGGGGACAGAAACAAATGGAGAAACATCCCATGCTCATCAGTTAGAAGGATCAGCATTGCCAAGATGACCATATCACCCGAAGAAAGCTACAGATTCACCACAGTCCCTTCTAAAGTGTATCATTTTTCACAAAATTAGGAAAAAAAATGTTATGGAATCAAAAAGCTAGACTAGTCGAAACAATCCTAAGCAAAAAAAAAAAAAACAAAAAAAAACCCAACAACAAACAAATCAAAACACACACACACACACACACACAAAGCTGGAGGTATCACATTACCTGACTTCAAATTCTTCAAATTATACTACAAGCTTAGAGTAATCAAAATAGCATGGTACTGGTATAAGAGTAGGTGAGATTTTCATTTAAATCAGTGGGCTCTGAGTTGAGCAGACTGCCCTCCGTAGAGGGGGTAGACCTCATCCAGCTACTTGCAGGCCTTGATAAAACAAAAGACTGACCTTCCTGAGCAGGAGGGAATTCTGCAGCAGGTGTCGTCTGGGCTCAGACTGTAACTCTGCCTGCCTCTTTAGTCTTTCACCTGCCACCCTGCATGCAGATTTAAGTCCACATCCACAATCACGTAAGACAATGCCTGTTCTTTAAAAAAAAAATTCCTCGCCCTCCGTGTGTGTGTGTGTGTATAAGTATACACACACACACACACACACACACGACCTCTTTTTCTCTGGAGAACCCTAGACATCATTCAAAACACGTAAAAAAAAAAAAAAGCAGGATTTATTGAGAGAACAGAAAAGCTCCCACAGTGGGAGGGGACCTGAGGGGGTTGCCTCAAAACACTCTTTAGAGAGACGCGTCACCCAGACCCCACCTCCACCTACAGGAGTGACGCTGGGAGGCACAAAAATCGGTAACCACAGCTCTTACTTTCCCTCTCTGTGCTGGATTAATTGCTGGCCCCCAAAAGACAGCATATTTGGAAAACGGACCTTTGCAGATGGAGTGAAGTTAGACGTTTTGAGATGAGGGGATCACCCCAAACGATCCAGGTGGGCCCTGAACCCAATGACAAGTGTCCTTATAAGAGAAAGGCAGAGGGACATTGGAGACAGAGAGAAGGAGGCAATGTGACCCCAGGGAGGGAAACTGGAGTGACAGGCCGTATGTCAGGGACTGCTGGAGCAGAAAGAGGGGAGAAGCAGAGTCCCCCCAGGCCTCGATGGCAGTTGGACTTCAGGCTTGTGTCTTTCAGGACGGACAAGGTCAGTGGCCACTACAGTGAGCCACCATGTTGGTGAGAGTCTGTCACGCAGCCTGAGAAACAGAAGCACTCCCTTTTTACACTTCGATGCGCCCCTAAACTCTTCTTTCTCTTTCATGTCATGCGCACTTTGTATGGGAAATGGAAGGAAGTGAGGAAAAACAAAACAAAACAAAGCTTCTTTGGGGGTATCTCCTATTTAAATGTCCATGTGCCCCCGTTGAGAACACACCAGGGCTGGCAGTAGAGGGGGTTTCTTTCAACCCCAAAGTAAAGAAGGTGGCATCATTTAAAATGTTTACTTCCCTACCAGAAATGACCTTTGGTTCCTCCTATGTTCCCCATCTCTGTTGAGCCAATACTGAGGTTGGTAGACACTCCTCATGAAATGTGATCATCGTATTTTTCGCTAAATACTTACCCACAGCAGGAAAGGTCCAGTGGAAAGGGTGAATTGTAAACCCAGAAGATGGGAGAGTTTTGTTCCCGCAGCCTTCGCACCACCGCCTTGCTCTGAGGCGGGGTCTGTCAGAGTGTGTGTGCAAGGGCTGTTCCTTCCCAGAAGGTAAGAGGCAGTAAGGAGGCAGCGGGTCGAAAAGGGGTCCTGCAGTCCTGCTACTTAGATATTCACTTTATTGTGGCTTCAAATCATCGACGCGTCCGGCTCCTTCAATATGACCCCCACGTTCTCTGTCAAAATCTGGATTCAGTTTCTCAGTCTCCCTCACAGATGGCATGCTGGCATTCACCTGGGCTCTTCCCATTAGACATGCTGACATAATTACTTTTAAAGGGAACAGAGTGAAATGTCACAACATTGACCTTCTGCAGAGCTCAGCAGGGATGTGGCCAGCTTGTCGAGGCACCTGTGGAGAATTTCTGACATGCAGGCTCGGTCCCCACGGGTGTGACCGCGGTGATGGGCTCGCGCGCTAGCCAAGCCCCTCCTGGAGAGGCCCGCGGGCACCCTGAGGGCTTTCTCTCGTAGTGGAGGTCTCAGTCCTGCTCTCAGGCCCTCTTGGAGAGACAGTCGTTTGCTTTATGCTTTTAAATAATTACCTTTCTGCCTAAAGCAGCTAGAGTGATTTCTCCTTTTGTGATGAGAACCCTGATGAAAAATACCTCGGATTCGGGAGACCCAGGGTGTGATGCATCGCACAGTTTTCTTTAGGATGGTGCTTCAGGGTGTCCGGTGTGCATGGAGGACTCCTAAGAAGACAGAGCGTGGAGACTTTCCTCAAATGCATTTGAGGAAGATCAAGAGACCTGTGCTCCCGGGAGGACTGCTTGAGCAATGTGTCCTGCTTCTCCTGCCTTCCTGCCAGGGACCCATGCTCCGACCCGTGTTCCATGGAGGACTGCCTGAGCGATGTGCCTTGCTTGCCTCTGCCATGATGAAGACAGGGGATCTTCCCACGGTGCAAGTCTTACCACTGTCTGCCTCTTCTCAACATTTTCAAGGCTTTTCCACTGGCCTCCAAGATAAAATCTAAACTCGCTGACAGGACATAAAGCAGCTTTCCAACATCCGACTTCTGCCTCCCGATCCAACCACGTTGCCCTCTGCTGCCCTCCCCCAGCTGCTGTGTCCGAATGTGTCCCCCCAAAGGCATGTGTTGGGAACTTAATCCCCCACATTGCAGTGTTAGAGGCTGGGGCCTACTGGGAGGTGTCTAGGTCATGAGGTTCCACCTCCTGAATGGTTGGATGCTCTTGTAAAGTCTCAAGGCTGAGAGTTCGACTCTCGCCCACACCCTCGCATCTTTCCACCATCGGCCCCGGCAGGCAGTAGGCCTCACCAGACACTGGCACCCTAAGAGTGGACTTCCTACCCCCAGAACTGTGAGAATGTCTCATGTTTATGAACGACCAGGCTCAGGTAATAATTTGGACCAGACGCCATTCACGCCTGCATTGAATCCCACAACCCTGATTCCAGGACAAGTCATGCCCTTTGCCTTCATGCTCTGGGCACACTGTGGGCATGGCCTGAAATCCTCTTCGTGAGGGTGTCTAGTCACCTCCCTACATTATAAAACGCTCAGCTCAAAGGCTCCATCTCTGGGACATTGAACTTGACACCCCAGGCAGGTGCAGTGCAGAGCGGCTTCTCTCTGCCAATCCTGGCGCACGTCTTCAGAGCACTCGTCTGTTATGGCTGCGGCTTGGAGGCCCCTCTGCCAGGGGCTGCATTTCCTGAGGCTTAGGCAGGTCTTCTTCCTTACAGAACGTCCTTAGCACAGGAAGACCCATGACTGCAGCTCTTCACAGAGTCAAGTGCCCTGTCTCTGCTAACCGATAAACCCAGCACCTGGATTTAGACAGACATGCAGGGTTTCATCTTTCTGGCCCAAGTCTCCACACAGGCACCATATTGTCTGGGGTGGGGAAGGCTCGTGGGCCTCACTCTACTCACCCTGCTGGCTTTCCTGGACACGGCACGGCTTCCTTCTTCCTTCGTCTCCATTCCCAGTGCACCTGGGAGCTTCTCCTCACTGTAGCTGCTTTTTTTGTTCACCTCTTTCCGTGTTTCCTGGAGTCCCTTTGACAAGGTTGCTCCCTGATTCCTGCCTCGGGATCCTTCCTCTATTTATCCAACCTCCTCTTTGGCTGCCAAACTTTCCTTTGTGCCTGAGTTGTTTTTTTCTTTTCTTTTCTTTTTTCAAAATAAAGATAAGTTTTGGATCTCTGAGAGTAAGAAAATATTGAAGGAAAGGATGACTGTGTCAGCCTCAGGATCCAACAGCGGTAAGACAATCAGTCATTCACTCTTCAGGGAGTTTTCTTTTCATAGCATAGCTGCTGTGTTTTTATGCAGAAGACTTTCCTTTTTCTCCCTTTCTTAAGACCTTAAGGCCTTCATCTTGGCTTACCCTCTGGCGTACACCCGGAAGGTGGAGGGCACTAATAGGCCCATGAAGATGGTAGAGCCGGCTTGGCGAAGAAAGCCCTGCCTCCAGCCTCCCACCCAGCCACCCTACTCACCCCGCCCCACCCACCACCCCACACTAGAAGACAAGGCACTAGCGGTAGGGTTTGTCCTTCCATTTTGTTCACAGGCGTGTCCACCCTGCCCTGGAGGAGGGTGTTTAGAGGAGGCTCCTTGGGACTGCAGGAGCCCAGGGCACACAGCCAGGGAAGCCTGGAGGGAGAGGAGAGAGGACAAGAGGACAAGAGG
>CAUYQG010170103.1:0-12519 GCA_963574415.1 Tarsius wallacei | reverse complement strand
ATCTTTCTGATGTCTTTATAAATCTGTACTGAAGAAATGACTCTCATTTGTGTCTTCTATGTTTTCTACTGGTCTTTCTGGTTTGAGGTTTACCCATTATATCAATCTTCTCAAAGAACTAGTTTTTAGTATCATTGATTTTCTATTGTTTTTATCTTTTCTATTTCATGAATTTCCATACTAATTTTTATTATTTATTTTCTTCTGAAAACTGTGGACTTAATTTGCTTTTTTTCCCAGTTTCTTAAGCTGGGAGCTGAAGTCATTGATTAAAGAACTCTATTTAGGCGTTTAGAGTTATAAATTTCCTTCTATGTACTGCTCTAGCTATACCCACAAAGTTTGGTATGTTGTGGTTTCATTTTTGTTCAGCTCAAAATACTGTCTGATTTTTATTTCTTTTTTGACCCACAGGTTAGTATTTAGGAGTGTGTAATATGGTTTGCAAATATCTAAGATTGTTCCATATATCTTTTGTTATTGAATTCGCATTTAATTTTATTGTAGTCAGAGAATATACTTTGTATGGCTTGAGATATTTTAAAAGCTAATGTTATGGAAATATGTGCTATAGCCCAGAATGTGCTATATCTTGGTAAATGTTCAGTATACACTTGAAAATAATGTATATTCTGCTGTTGTAGGTGGAGTGGTCGATAAATAGTAATTAGGTCAAGTTGGTTGATAATGTTCAAGTCTACTATATTCTTACTGATTTCTGTCTCTGTAGTTATTGATTATTGTGAATAAGTACTGAAATCTCTTACTATGTTTGTGGATATGCCTATATCATCTTGTAATATTATTAGTTTTTGCTCCATATACTTGAGACTCTATTACCCAGTACATAAACAATGAGTATGATTATGTTCTCTTAAAGTCTTGATCCCTTTATCATTATAAAATGACCTTTTTATCTCTGGCAATATTCTTTGCTCTGAAATTTATGTCTTATATTAATATCGTCATTCAAGCTGTATTTTTATTAGTTGCATGACATACGCTTATCCATTTTAAAAATATCAGCCTATTGATATCTTTTATTTAAAGTATATAGTTAATCCTTGGTTTTTGTCTAATACATGTGTTTAGACAATTGCATTAAATGTTATTATTGATGTTGTGTTTAAATTTACTATTTGATTTTGATTTCTATTTGTCACATTTGTTACTTGTTAACAGTTTTTCTACTTTTTTGTATGTTTTTGGATTAATTGAGTAATTTTATGATTTTTTCTTCATTGCTGACTTATTAGCTAGAACATATGTTTCTTATTGGCAGTTTTAGCATTTATAGTATACAAATTTTACTAATCACGGACTACCTTCAATGAATACCTGCCATTAGCACTGAAACTTTCAACAGTTTTCCCCTATTTCCTCCTGGCCTTTATGCTATTGAAGTCATACATTTTAGTTCTGTATACACATGCTCCTCAACTTAATGATGGGATTAAGAACTAACTGACAAGTTGAAAATGTTATAAATCAAAAATGCATTTAATACACCTAACCTAACAAACATCATAGCTCAGACTAGACTCGTCTAAATGTGCTCAGAACACATACATTAGCCTATAGTTGAACAAAATCATCTAACACAAATATTATTTTGCAATGAAGTATTGGATATCTCATGTAATTTACTGAATACACTACTGAATGAAAAAACAGAATGATTGTGTGAGTACTTAAAGTACAGCTTCTACTAAATGTGTATCACTTTTGTGTCATCAAAATGTCAAAAAATTGTAAGTCATACCATCATAAATTGGGGACCATCTTTATACTACAGTGTATATCTATTATTTTTGCTTTACAAAATATTTTTAATAAGTTTTTTATTTTAAGGATCATTTACAAAATATCATATCCATAGGTTTGCTTTCTGACATAGCAGAAGCGTTTGGAATTTCATTCTCACATTTAAAAGTCAACTGGATTGCCCAAAAGTTTGGATGAATTTGTGTTGATCTTTATCTTTTCCACATTGAAGAGGTATAATTGGTCATATGAAAGCATCAGGTTTGATTACAACCACATGACACATATCTTTCTTAAGTATTAGTGCTATACAAATGGTTCTTACATCAAAAGCAGAGAAGATGGCAGATGGAAGAAAGGAAAGGAGGGAGACATCTGTAAGTTACTGAGACCTTGTAACAAAGACAAAGTAAGAAAAGCAAGGATGACAGTTAGTGATGAACTATTCCCTAGGCACACTAACTGTGCAAGCTAGGCTACCCCTCAGCTCTCCAGTCATCCTGGTGAGGATCTCCTTTCCCTCGGTCTCTAGGTACAGTTTGACCCCAAACTGCTCCCAATGGACCAGACTAGGTGCTAAGCAAATTTTTATTTGTTCACACACAGGTGTTCAAGTTCAAAAGCTATTGCCTAACTCGCCAGCTCCTAGGTAATTGCTAAGCACAGTACATGGGCACAAAAACCTTGTCTTAAAGACAAGGCACAAACCTGGAAATATATAGCCATCTACAATTAAAGTTCGTGACAGCTCTGCATACTAAAATTTTTAATTCATCAAGTGAAATAGAGTAAAGTGCCATATTTATCGCAAATTTACTATAAATTTAAGGGGCAGTGGGAAGCCCAGTGCCTCATTATTTCACTTATCCTGGGGGAACAGATAAACATCAGGAGAGATGGGATTTGTAAAGAAGTGATGCCAGCATTACAGAGTTAACCCAGTGAAGCTCCAGCACCACCAAAATGGATGATTAATTTTTAAAGACACTTAAATGTTAAGAAAAAACATCTTTACATATATCCATGTCGTTTTAATTTTGGTGTCTTTGGTTCCTTTGTAAAGAACCATATTCCATTTAGTCTTACTTTTCTTGAAGGATTTCCTTTAACATTTATGATGCAGATTTGTTGATTTTAAAAAATTATTCAACTTTTATATTTCTGAAAGATTTTTTTTTTTTTTTTGAGTTGGAATCTCACTCTGTTGCCCCGGCTGGAGTGCAGTGGCACACTTACAGCCACCCCAGCATCAACCTACTGAGCTCCGGCGATACTTCTGCCCCAGTCTTCCAAGTAGCCAGAACTACAGGCATGTGCTACCACACCCTACTAATTTTTGACTTATTGTAGAGATGAGGTCTCGCCAGCTTGCCCAAGCTGGTCTCAAACTTGTGGGCTCAGGCAATCCACTTGCTTTGGCCTCCCATAGTGCTGGGATTACAGGCTGAACCACCGAGCCCAGCTGTATTTCTGACAGATTTTTAATCTGTTTTCTTTTTCAAATATATTTTCATGGCTTGAAGAATTCTAGGTTGACAAGGTTTTTTCTGTTAGTATCTTAAAGATACTGTCCACATTATTTTAGTGTTTATTTTTTCTGATAGAAAATCTGCTGTCATCCTTATGTCTGTTCATTTGCATGTAATGTGTCTTTTTCCTCTGTCTACTTTTATCCATTTGATTATTGCATAGTTTTCTTTTTCTTTCCTTCTTTATTTTTTTTTCAGAGATGACTCTCTTTCTGTTGGCCAGGCTGGAGTGCAGTGGTGCAGTCACAGTTTTGACCTCATGGGTTCAAGTGATCCTCCAATCTCAGCCTCCTCAGTAGCTGAGCTTACAGGAGCCTGCCATCACACCCAGATATTCTTATATTTATGCATTTTTTGTAGCGGTGAGGTCTCGCTATGTTGTTCAGGCTTATGATGTAGTTTTTATCATGTTTCTTGTGCTTGAGGTTTACTGAACTTCTGGGATCTGTGGGCTTATAATTTCATCAATTTTGGACAGTTTTCCTTAATTAATTATTTTTAAAAATATGTTTAATGTCTCACTTTACTCCCCTCTCCTTTGGGAATTCTAATTATGTGTGTGTGTGTATATATATATATGTGTACATATATATATATAGAGAGAGAGAGAGAGAGAGAGTCACTAGTTGTTCTTTTTTGTTACTTAGCATTTTTTCCATTTTGGGCTTTTCTATTGCTTAAAGCTTCTTAATCTTTTCTACTGAAATGCCTAATCTGCCATAAATCCTATCCGGTGATTTCTTTTTTCTTTTTTTTTTTTTTTGGTCAAAGTCTCACTCTGTCACCCAGGCTAGAATGCAGTGACATGATCACAGCTCACTGCAACCTCTACCTCCTGGGCTCAGGTGATCCTCTCACCTCCACTTCCTGAGTAGCTGAGACTACAGGTACATGCCACTACATCTGGCTAATTTTTTAATCCTTTGGAGACAAGATCTTGCTATGTTACCTAGGCTGTTTTTGAACTCCTGCTCTCAAGGAGTCCTCCTGCCTCAGCCTTTCAAAGTGCTAGGATTATAGGTGTGAGTCAACACACCCAGCCCCCTTCCAGTGAATTTTTAAATCAGATATTGTAGTTTTCAACTCTGCCAATTATTAAATTTTGGTTGTTTTTATAAAATGTCTTTATTTATTTATTCTTACTCTAGCTTCTTCAGGTATGGATATGTATACTATATAAATATAATAATGACTGTCTAAATATCCTAATCTACTTATTCCATCATTTGTGTCAACTACAGGTCAGGGTTAGTTCCAAATGATTGATTTATTTTCTAATTATTTCCATATTTCTTTGCATGCCTTCAGATGTTAGACATTGTATTAGGAGCTGGATATTTTTGTACTTCTATAAGTATTCCTAAGCTTTGTTTTGGTACTGTTAGTATGTTCTTGTTGGGTCTTGTTTTTAAGTTTTGTTAGCAGAATCACAGCAGCCATTAGTGTGGGGTTATTTTTTTCCCTCACAATTGTTACAAGCGTCTTAGCACTCTAGTAGATGTCCTCTGAATTATGAGGTTTTTCCCTCTAACTGCTAAAAACAGATACTATTTCTGGCCCTGTGTGAGTTCTGGTCACTGTTTCTTCTCATTATTTCAGAAAAATGTTTCCTTAGGAATGAGTGCTTTCCTCCCACACTCACCCTGATCAGAACCCCACTTAATATCCAGATACTTCATCTGCAGACCTTTGGAGTTCCCTGTCTAAGCACCTTCTCTTTGGTACTCTGTTCTGTGATGTCCAGCTACTCTGGTGTCCCCAGACTCACAGCTATCTCCTCAGTTCATGAATCCCCTGGACACTGCCTGGGCTCCCTGTCTTTGTGCTGTAACCTGGTCACTTTTGGGGCTCACTCACGTGCTTTGCATCCTCTGATGTCCTTCTCTCTGGGATGCCAATGCCTTGAAAGTTGACGTTTTTGATATTTTGCCTTGTCTTTTAGTTGTCTCAGGCAGAAGGGTAAATCCGGTGCCTATTACCCTAGCAGTAATGGACTTTCCAGGATTGTTTGTAAAACACAAATAATTTTTATATCGGTCCTTTGCTCTAAACCTTCTAATAACTTCTCTTCAAACACTCCCTACCAATGTCTGCAAGATTCTGTGTGTTCTGACCTGGGCTCGCCCTTCAAAGCTTGGCCACCATCCTCACCCTACTCTGCTCTCAAGGGTTGTCTTATTTTTTTCCAAAATGCCAAGTTTGCTCCTGCCTCAGCACCTTTGCTGTAGCAGATTTCCACCTGGAATATCTGTTCCCCCAGTTTTCCAATAGCTGACTCCTCTTCACTCAGAAGTCTACCCAAAGATTAACTCCTTACCAGGCCATTCTATCTAAAATAGCGTGTGTCACCCCACATCACATCTCCTTACACTACCCACTTTTCCTAATGAGTCCTTATCCCTACATTACATTATATCGCTGACTTTCTGCTTTTTGTCTGTTTCCCCTGTAAATAGTCTCATTAACTGTTCTATTCTGACAGCTTACAATTTTGTCTAGCATGTGGTAGATGCTCATTACATACCCATTTGGATGGATGGATGGATGGAGTAACCTCAAAATGAAAGGGCAACCGACGATCCTATATAAGAATATTGACACTGATTCACATTTCAGACAGTTCTTGTGTCATGAGCTGATAGCAGGTGATTAGAGAAAGAAACGTGTTTGCACAGGGCATGGTAGTTAAAAAGTGCTGTCTTCTTCTCACTCTTTCTGAATTAAAAGGAAACCAAGAGTCCAGCAGTGAGAGGCTGGGATTGCTACAGCTTTGCTTTGATGACCTCCAACCCCTGATATTTGTTTCTTTTCTTGTTGCTTCAGCTGTTGTTTTTCTTTCCTTTCATCTGATAAATCCTCTATGGGGCTTGAAAGGCAGGTCCCCTATCCACAGATGGCTGCCTTCCTGGCCCTTTTGTCTTAAGTCCTACAGGGTACTTACTTTTGCCCTGTGTGACTCAACACCTTATGACTTTTGTAGAGCCTGTTGCAACTTTGTCATTTTATAAGGCATGAAGATAAGCCTTCAGCTGCAGAGGACTCATCCTCTAAAAACTCTTATGCCATCTCTCAAAGTCATCTTTAGGAACACATTTTTCCTTCACTAATACACCTCTCACATGGTCCTACAATTTGGCTGAAGTCATTCTGTCACTTGGGTTTGTTACTGAAATGCCAAGCACACTTGAAGATGTTAGGCTCTACTCAATGGCTTCAAGATAAATTGCCAAGTTGCTGTTGGCTATAATTAGACCTTGAATTCTTAACTGAATTTTAAGTGCAAAAATTTATTTATTTTTGTCTTGATGGAAGTAATTCTGTTAGGAAGTAAATATGTGATTTTATCCATATCTCTCAGGTACAAATATACGCATCTGTAAAATATAAGCCCGGAGGAAAGGTTCTTTCACTTCCCACCACAAACCATACAGAATACATTTAGATTGAATGACATATAAGTTATACACTGATGCATAGATATTTTCCCTGATATGATTGCCCTAAAATGTTACTATAGTAGGACTGGTGAGAGGAGAGATATTTGTGGAGCAGGTATCTGATTGCTTAGATAGAGAGAGAAGCACTGGATTCAAGTCAAGATTTCCTGATTTGAAAACTCCTATAGGGAGACCCCATCACTGCAAAAATTAAAAAATTAGCTGGTATGGTGGTGTGTGCCTATAATCCCATCCCAGCTACTTAGGAGTCTAAGGCAAGAGGATTGCCTGAGACCAGAAAGTTGAGGCTGCAGTAAGCCATGATCGTGTCATAACATTCTTGTCTGGGTGATAGAGTAAGACAAAAAACAAAAAACAAAAAACACCAAAAGAAACACTTTGCTGGTAATTCTAACAGGAAGCCAGAAAGGAAACCATTTTTCATAGGTACCAAAGCCCCTGTGCCCTTTTCTCCAGAGACCTCTCTCCCCAATCCCTGCCTATTTTAAAACTCTAGCAGGTCTTACTGATCTTCACCTCTCCTTCTTCCCCCTGCTCCACAGGGTTGCGCAGCCAGCAGCCTATGCCCCTAGCTCTGCGGGGAATAGGAGGGTTTCCCTGTCTGGGAAAGGATGTTCTCTAGGAAAGAAGGGTGTGTCCTAGCAGGGATGGACTTGCCTGGGTGGACCGGAGCAGGCGAATGGGACAGAGCCCACGGGATGGAATAACATGGTCCTTATTCCCTAAGACAGTTTCAGGAGACAAACTCGTCAGGGGAATTTTCTGACAATTTAATTCAGATTTCAATCAATTTCTGCCCCTGCCCATACCACAAATCAAAACAGTAGTTTCTGTAGTAATTCAGTGAGACAGCATTGGGATTAATGTTTTATGTGCTGGCAAATCTATACATTTACTCAGAGATATTTTCAGAAAACCTTGATCCTATCTCTTCTTGTAAATTCTTGAGAAAGGCATGCATATCAGGTGGGCATTTGAACAAATCAGAGACAAAAACTTTTTTCTGGTTTAATAGCACTTGGTAAACTAATTGTTCCTGCAGAGAATGGAGTTTACTTAGGCAAGTCCCTTCATTGTTCTCAGTTCTGACTGCACATAGGATCAGTTAGAGAGTTTTTTATTTAAATAAATAAATTACTAGGCTGGGCACTGTGGCACGTGCCTATAATCTCAGCACTTTGGGAGGCTGGAGCCAGAAGATTGCTTGAGGCTGAGAGTTTGAGATCAACCTGGGCAACATAGCAAGAACCCTACCCCATCTCTACAAAAAAAATTAAAAAGTAAAATTAGCTGGGCTTAGTGGTGCACACTTATAGACCCAGCTACTTGGGAGGCCAAAGTGTGAGGATTACTTGACCCCAGGAGGTTGGGGTTGCCGTGCATTATTGAGCTATGATTGTGCTACTGCACTCCAGCCTGAGCCACAGGGAAAGGCCCCAATTCTAAATAAAGAAAATAAATTACTAATAACTGGACTTCTCCCCAGAGGAAAGTAATTCTTGGGATGGGGCGCAGGCAATGAATAGTACTTCTGAGCTGGTACCCTAGGCCAGGACACTTGAGTGTGGAGACAGGATTGGAAACTGCCTTCCTCAGCAAAGCCCAGCAGGCCACATCAGTGGCAAGTCTTTCACCTCCGCAGGCTCACCCAACCTTGCTCCATATAGTGAGGAAAATTCTTCTCAGAGAACTTGGGTTTATGGTGTTTTGTCTCTCTGGTAAAGCTCATAATGACCAGAAGCTAATGCCAGCAATACTTTGGGGATGGTCTGTTTGCCTGCCTTTAGGGAGTTGTTCTATATTTAATGTCATGAAAGTTACCAGCATTTTTGCCTTTCCTGCCCAAACTTATTAGAAACTAAGCAAGAAAGAAGTCAGCCCACTGTGAGGCTGGGGCAGTTCAAGACCCAGAACCCTGAAGCAGCACCACAGTCTTGCTACCCACAGCCAGCAGAAGGGAGGGTTTCAGGTGACTTGACAGGGGGTATGAGCTCTAGGAAACTTCTGATGCCTGGGATCATTTCTGACAAGATTTTTATTTTATTTTTTAGTGTCAGGAATAAGACAAAAGTGTTCTTTGACTCTGATATTTAGGACAACTCTTTATGTCTTACATTACAGCTCCGGACAGTAGGATCTGAATGTTCTTTTTACCAATGTTGTTGAATGTCCTGCACTGTCTCAATAGAGATTTTTCCCAGGGTAAAGAGGAGAATGCGATCTGGTCACTCCTGATTCCACTCAAGCAGACAAACAACATGTCAGGGTCCATGGCAGACTCTACTGAATCTGCTGTGCAAAGATGCAAATTGAATTTGATTTGCTTGTCTAGACAGTATCTAATATGACACTCAGTAACCACTTCTAGTTGGAGTCTCATTCTGACTAGTATTGTGGAAAAAACAAGCATATGAGTGTAATTTTTTTTTTTTTTTGCAGAGAATGAGAAAAAAGCCATTAATAAGAATTTTGGTTAGAATTTATCAAGAGATTTTATTAATTGGGAAATAACAACAGGAAGGAAAAAGGAAGAAAGAAAGGGAGGATAAGCAGAAGGGAGGAAGTGAGAAAGAAAGGAAGAAGGGAGGGAGAGAGGGAGGTAAGGAAGGAAAAAGGGAGGGAAAGAAAGATGGAGGAGGGAAGGAAGGACAGAGGGAAGAAGGGAGGGAGGAAGGGAGGGAGGAAGGAAGGAAGGAAGGAAGGAAGAAAGCAAGCTGGGAGTCCCAGACTTTGAGAAACTCTGTTTAGACTGGCCGTATCCACGCATGTCCTGGAGGGTCCTTTGAACACCGAGTGCACGCACTGTAATGCAGGAGAGCTAGAGAGATGTCTGGGTGCTCTTGGCTCAATGTTAATCCCTGCGTGACCCAGCCAGGCCTTTCTTCACCTCTCGGGTCCTCAACTTTTGAAAGGGGGCTGCATTTTTTTTTTTTTGCATTGTGAGATTTCCTGGAAAGAGGAATGAGGAAATGAGACTCACCCAGAAGATAAAAGAAGACATTTGCCACAAAAAGGTTTTACAAATGTTAGTTCAACTCTAAACAAGTAAAGGCGAGCCCCACACTTTTGGAATGGGGAGTGTGAGCTTTCCCATCCCTGACACATCCCTAAGCAGCCCTGGGGCACCTGAGTCCATGTCAACAGCTGACTTGGTCTCCATGCAGCTGCACTACTGTCAGCAGCCCCAGGACCCGAGGAAAAGAAATGGCAGGGGCAGAGTCTGGCTTTGCGGCTCTGAAGCTAGTTTCTCCATGCTCTCTGCAGATTTCAGGAATATGATGGTGTCAGTGAGTGAGACCACAGCACTTTATTTTGAGGAATGTGGGGGCAGGTGTCTTTTCCTTATACCCCTGTCAGACCTCCTAGGTGAGGTTCTAGAATGCTTTGGCTTTTTGTCAGTGTTAGCAGAACAACGATAACATCAATCATCATTTAGAACTCTCTGTGACTATTAGGAAGGACTGTGCTCAGGGAAAATGCACAGCAACCTGGGCACATCCCACCCACTGAAGAGAAGCTGTTATTGGAGATGAAGTGCTAAGCGGTCTGTCTCTAGCCAGATGAAGACTGTGTGTGGCCCAGTCTTCTCATCCGCACTCTGGAAGGCTCTTGTGGTAATTAACAGTAGAGCCACTTGACTCAGCAAGTTCCATCCTCTTGGGAAATTTGGGAACCTGCCCACCAAAAGCTGGAGGAGGAGGATCTAATCCCCTCCTTCTCCCCAAGGAGGGGATTAGCTCTTGAACTTTTGGGCGAGGCCCACTTGTCTTTTGAAGCCACTGCTTCTCTGCAGTGTCAAGTAGCCCACTCTTGGGGCCAGGCTTCAGACTTAGAGCTCTCTGCTAAGCACACTGAGTGACACTTCTCAGCGGGTCTTTGGGAAATTTACATGGTAATCCCTTAAAAGCATTACAGAAAGCAGAAACCATTTTTGAAATGAAACTGAAGAGGGCTGCCTGCACTCTCCTTGGCACTGTTTTTCTTGAAGGTGAGACCAACCTGTGTGAGGTCTTCCCAGCAATCTCCTCTGCCCTTCAGATACCGCATACCCATTGCCCACCTCAGCCAAGCATGAGGGTCAACAGCAGTTTCTCAGGCTCTTTGTTAAATGTCCTCTGTTGGAATCTACTCCACTAAGGAGGAGGCGGGAGGTATGTCCTGGGCCTGTGTCTGTCTTTAGTGACTTGGTGGAATAGGAGACCAGCCATTGCCCCAGAGCCAGCCCCAGAGTTTGTGCTTCCCATTTCACCTCTCCTTCCTCAGCAACTGTTCCAACCACCTCTCCAATGGGGAAAGGAAAGGGCACCCTATTTGCATCTCTTTGTGTTGGGGATATTGGAGAATGTTCTCTGCACTCTGTCAGTGATGCCCATTGCAGTGTGGCAGCCTGGGTAGGACAGGAGCCCTGAGAGGCCACACCAGGGCTGGGCTGTTGGCCTCTGTCCCCAGCTGTCAGTTTCTGAAGTTATGTCACTGGTTGTGCCCCTTTTTTTAGCTATTTCTGGCACATGTTTTTAATCTGGGCCTTACTACTCTTTTAAATGTTATTCAAAACTTATACATAACTAATTATGTAATTAATTTTGTTTCATTTCATAGTAAGGAAGGTAATGGCTTTTCATTTGTTTTTTGAGACAGGGTCTCGCTATGTTGCCCAGGCTGGCAACTCCTGGCATCAAGGGATCCTCCTGCCTTGGCCTCCCAAATAGCTGGGACTACAGGGGAAGGCAGATTTTTGATGTTTTTTCATTTCTCCATCTTTAGTCAGATTATCCTAAAAATGTTTTTTTAGCTAACAATGGACAACTTTATTTAAAAATAAGACTTGCTTGGATCCTTACTGTGTGACTTTAACCACACTATTTCATATCTCTAAGCCTCAGTTTTCTCATATTTAAGAATTGAGATAACAACCCTCAACACAGCAGTGTTGTAACTATCATATGAAGAAATGGTGCCCAGCTCTCAGCAGAACTCTTAATTGATGGCAAGCCACCCACAGCAACAGTGGCAGTGAGCATGATCAGTGAGTGCCCTTTAAGCGGAGGAAGAAACAGAGTTGATGACAGAGGAAGAAACCATGTCTGCAAGTCTGAAGCAAACACAAAAGCAAAAACAACAGAACACACTGTTTTTTGAAAAGATTATAGTGATAATGGCAAAGAGTTCAAAGAGCAACAGTGGCCAGTGGGAATGGTAATGGATCCCACTTACATCCACATCCACATACGCCACACTCATCCACATACACTCACCTACATAGGCACATATATGTACAATACATGTAGAGAGTAAGGCCTTTTCTTTTCTTTTTTCTTTTTTTTTTTTGAGTTGGAGTCTCACTCTGTTGCCCAGACTGGAGTGCAGTGGCCGCTTCGGGCCACCGCAGCCTCGACCTGCTGGGCTCCGGTGATCCTTCCGCTCAGCCTTCCAAGTAGCTGGAACTACAGGCGTGTGCTACCATGCCCAGCTAATTTTTTAATTTATTGTAGAGATGAGGTCTCGCCAAGTTGCCAAGGCGGGTCTCGAACCTACGGGCTCAGGCAATCCACTCACCTCAGCCTCCCAAAGCGTGGGATTACAGGCTGAACCACCGAGTCCTGCTGAGGCCTTTTCTTTTTTTTTTTTTTTGAGTTGGAGTCTCACTCTGTCGCCCAGACTGGAGTGCAGTGGCCGCTCCCGGCCACTGCAGCCTCAACCTGCTGGGCTCCGGTGATCCTTCCGCCTCAGCCTTCCAAGTAGCCGGAACTACAGGCGCATGCTACCAC
>CAUYQG010170102.1:0-64672 GCA_963574415.1 Tarsius wallacei | reverse complement strand
ACTTCGTCGCCCAGACTGGAGCGCAGTGGCCGCTTCCGGCCACCGCAGCCTCGACCTGCTGGGCTCCGGCGATCCTTCCACCTCAGCCTTCCGAGTAGCCGGAACTACAGGTGTGCGCTACCACGCCCGGCTAATTTTTTTTTGATTTATTATAGAGATGAGGTTTCGCCTGCCCAGGCGGGTCTCGAACCCGCGGGCTCAGGCAATCCACTCACCTCAGGCTCCCAAGGCGTGGGATTACAGGCTGAGCCACCGAGCCCGGCTGGTAATAGTAAGTTTAAAGAACATGCACAAGTAAAAGCAAAAAGAAAAAAAAAGAAACAAAAATCATTTATAATCTTACTACCCATAGATTTTATGAAATTGTTATTATTTCATTTTGCTTCCCTCCTTCATGCCTCCATGATTTCTTAAAAAACAGAACTGGGATCACATGGAATTCTGTGTCTTCCTCTAAAAATATTAAGTGTTATAACCAGAGACTTAAGATTGTATTATTGATTAATCTGATTGAGAAAATACAAAGACAAAATAAAGTAAAATTGTATTATAGCTAATATAAAACAGATATACTACTGATTTTTTCTTTGATGTGATTCTGGAAGCTTCCTTTTGAGACTGACCCCTTCCTAGTCTACAACCTCATCTACCATCACAAGAAAAAGAATAAACAATAAAACAAAAAATGTGAGTGGACATTTTCAATCGTTGCCCTGCCGCAGTGTGATGGAAGCTCTTTGCTTTCACTTCCAGTGAGTTAGTGGCCAATAGCTATGATGGGTAGGCTCCATTATGACCCCGAGAAGTTGGGAGAAGGGACAGATCATAAACGCCCTCAGTAATTCTGATCGGAGTGAGATTTTTATCTCCACCCAGGAGATGTCTGCAAAGTGATTCATGGGTGCTTGGAGCAGAATTGGCCAACCCCTATTTCAAGAGCACTGATAAAGGGGATTTATGATGACACAGGCTGCCTGTTCTCCAGGCTGAGGTTCACAATATGCTTTCGAGAGCAGGTCGGCTATGCTGCTGCCCAATGCACTGGCGGGCCGCTGCCTCTCCACGGCAGGATCCCTTCATGCAGGAAGTTGGCTAGCCAACTCGCATTTGGCAAGAAAGATAGGCACGTCAATTTAATGCAATAAAGAATGCATTGGTACAAACTTTCCTCAAAAACAAAGAACTTATTTTTCACAATATATGATTCTTGATTCAATGCCAATGGCTTATATGAATAAAGGGCTCGTGCATGTCAATTTCTGGAACCAGCATTTTTCATTTCACCTGTTCTAACATCTCCTCTTTTATGCTTAGATTGGGAACAGAAATGTCAGATTAAGCACCACAGGGAAAATGCACATCTGGTTCAGGAGGAGCTGAGGCAAATGGTGAGTTAACAATCTGACAGGTGAAGCTGCTGCTGCTCTCAGACTTACTGTCTGATTTTGTAGTTCAAATTGGATGGGGTAAAGCTGTATTGAGTGCACTTGGCAATAGGAAAGTATGTAGACTGATGCTGCTCTGTGTGTGACTCAAATCCTCCTGCCTGCCCCACCTTGCAAGCCAGACTCAAGAAAGTCTCATTCATAGCGGGACTGGAGATGAGCCCAGGAGACAAGTGCCTCACCTTCTCCCTTCCCGAGCCAGAGAATTTGTAATTTTTTGATGGTCACAGAGATATGTATGGCAGATACATTTTAGCCCACAAAGAAATGTGTGTAAGAGACAACTTTCTTTGTTTTCCAAATCTCTACTTAAGGTTGATTTGAAGCCCATTCCCTAGGATTGGGCAATGTAGTCTCAATTAACCTGGAGTCTCCTCTGCCAACTGCTGTTCCTACCCTAGAGTTGAGTCTGAGTTTCAGTGAGTAAGATTGATGCCCTCTGATGAGACTTTGGTTCACACAGGCGTTCACTGTCCCACGGGTCACCATCAGGACTCCTTGAATCATGTCCAGGTGACTCTTTCCTCTAGTTCTGAGCTATGGAGCTGCCCTGCTGCCTTTGTGCTGTATTAGGGGTTCTGGAATTTCTGCTGTGCAAACCTCTGTCTGCATAGTGTGGTCCTGCCCAGAAGACCAATCCTCTGCTCATATCAGTGTCCAAGACCTAAAGCCTATTTGCTTTATTTTCTCTTTAAGATCCTATAGCACTCATCTAGCCCTTGGTATGCAGGGATTGTCTTGCTGAGATTTTCATGGGTGCTTGCAGGACTTCTTAGGGATGGGCTCCATTACCTAGACATTTAGATCATCAGCCTTGATCTGCCTTCTTCAAATAACTTAATACACCAGCTCTAAACTAAGACGTCTACATGCTCATGTAGAGAAGAAAAGAAAGGGGACTTAGGTAACAGGAAAATAATGAAGATGCATGTTATAGTTTATCAGGATTATGCACCAACAAATCAAAAACATGCCACCAATATAGTTTGTCTCCTACACTACATTAATAAGCTCAAAGGCAATGTCTCTGTATTACTGATCTTTTGTTTATTTCTACCAGCAAACAGCCCAGTGACTCATTTGATTGATGATGCCTCTGCTGTATCCTGGCCCATTTTTAAGTATGATGAAGTCATAAGAAGGAAATTAAAAAATAAACAGAAATTCCCACCAAAACATTTTTTCTCAAGATGTTGATTGGGAAACAGCATCCATGAATATGATGAATGGGGAAGTCCAAATAATGGATTCCTTTATCATATCTTTACTCATAACTCACGGCAAGTTCAGTTCAGTTCAGTTCAGTCAAGATTTGTTGAATTTCTACAAATTGCAGCTGTATGAGGTTCTGATAATGCAGGGAATAAGACATGATTGTGGAATTGCCCTAATAGTACCTGGAAATTTCTCTGCAGGTGGACATGCTTGACGAATACAGGTATACAAGAAACAATTATTTTAATAAAATACTAATTTTTGAAGGAAGTATCCAAGGAGGTACCTTAGTTGGAGGGAGGAAAAAATATAAGGTATGATGATTTCAGGTGGCCTGGAAATGAGCTATATACTCTCTCAAGTCAGGAAACTCATAAACAAACAAATAAACAAACAAACAAACCCAAACAGATGCTGTTCTTGGGTGGCGAGCTATGGAGCAATTCTTTGCTGTATACAGACCTTTGTAAAAATCTAAAGAACAGGTCCTGCATGTGGTACACATACATATTATATGTGTAATGATCTAAACTCAGATGCTTTCAAAAGCAAAGGAAGGCAGTATTAATAATTTTGATGTGACAAAAGGAGGTATAAACCTGAAAGTATGGCTACCCTAGTCTTGCAGAACTGTCAGTTAAATGAAAATAATTTAAAGGCTAAGTAAAACATAAACGATGACACCTCCGAAAACTCTTCTGAATGGAATATCAAACCACAGCGGCCCTAGAAATGAATTTACTTCCCATTTGGAGTGAAATAAGACAGTCTCCCAAGAATAACTCATTTTCTCCCTCCAGAATTCACCTTTTGCAAAATCCCTGACTTGGGGGTTTACTGCTCCCAGATCTGGAGTTATCACAATATTTTCTTGCTCTCAAGCTGGTGGGAGAAGAACTAAAAAAAGATGATGAATACTATATGCCAAAGAGGCAGTATTATTTGAATGTGTTTCTTTGCATGAGGCATTGAATCTGTGAGTGATGCTGAAGTTTGAATGTATATTTAAGTAACTTCCCTGTAGGCTATTTTAATAACATTACATGTTATTCTTTTTCTAAAACAGCATACACATACTTTTTGTAGATAATTTAAAAAATATAAAAAAATACACAAGAAAATAGAATCATCTATAAACCTCAGAAAGAAAACATTTTTGTATATTTTCATTGGTACATTTCAGATAGTTGGGATTACACTATATGTGTAATTCTTATTCTCCTTTCCACTTACTATTATGTTATGTTAATTTAATTATTGTGCATTATTCAGTAATGATGATATATAATATTTATGAGTGCTGATTACATGATATAATTTAACCCATGTGACAGTCCTATGAGGTAGGCACGTTTATGAACCCATTTCGCAGATGAAAAAACTGGGCAGATTGGTGAAAGAACTTGCTCAAGTTTTCACCACATTGAAGTGCATGGGGTTCAAACAAGTCCGAGAGATACCAGAGTTCAGGTGCTTCACTAATATGTTGTGCTGTATCAGTTAGGCTTTGGTTATGAAAACAGAAGACATTCTAAGTTGTTTTGCTCTGAAGGAGTTTAATACAGGGATGGGGATGTAAGGCTTATACAATCTTTGTACATGCCTCTCACTGAAAGGGAGCCATGAATGAAAATGTCCTAGATCTAGAAGCACAAATATTGTAATGCTGCTGCTGCTGATACTGCTGAACTTAGCTGCCCACAACACCAGACAGCTGCCAGCAAATCATGTTTGCTGTTACTCACATGCATGCCTAGACCTTCTACTAGGAACAGTGGCTCACCCTTTTCTTCTGCTTTGCAAATTTCACAAAATGCCACCCCTGATGACATTCAAACAGGTGCTTGTGCCAAGGACATCTGGGAAATGTGGTTTCCAGGCTTCCAGCCCCTATGATGCAGGGGCAAGCTTAGAAGGACAGGGAGGAGGATGGTAAGTATCCATAGATACTTATCGGGCTCACAGGTTACGAAACAATCCGTAATTCACCTAGGGTTTTATAGCATTGTACATTTGGGTTATTTCCTGGCTTCTGGCTACACATTTCACTGGCTCATGGCCCATCTGCGTACAGCTAAGCCACACACTCAATTTCAGTTCCCCTGGGACTTCAGTTCCCCTGGAGTGAGCTCACAAGGATCTCCAGCTCCTGGCCCCCTGAGGGCGATCACTGTGCAAACAGCCACTTGGGGGCAGCACCTCCCTGCTGCCTCGGCAGCTGGCCCGCCATGGTGATGCTGGCTTCTCTCCCCAGCTAGGTCTCCTCATCCTCCTAGAGCTGCAGACCCTCAGGTTGCCAAAACACATCTTCATCCACCTGTGTTGAACCCAACCAAGATTCTTCCCCAAGTGAAGGCTCTACGTTGAGTCTTTCAACTTCTCTGAGTACCAGACAGTTTTCAGGCCTCTATGTCTCATGTATGGAAACAGCTTCTTTAGCCTTTGTGGGTGAGCCTCTCTCCCTGGTGGGTAAACTGGCCTACAGGCCTGGGTTGGAGGCAGATAAGACTACCATCTCCTCATCTCTATCTCTATATGTTCAACCTCTTAGAAGCCCTTTCCTTGAAGAAAATCAATTCATGAAAAACAAAACAAAAACACCCTCCAATAAATTGTGAACTCTGACACTTCATGACACATGCATTTTTTTTTGCCTGAACCCTTAGGTTCAGAGACTTTTTACATACCTAGTGCCACAACAAGCTTTTTGACCATCACTCTCTGTCCAGATTCTTTCCTCATACAGAGCCCTAAAAATGAAATTTCTGTATAAAGGAGAAGGTTATGAAACATACTAGAAATCATTGCTTCCAAAAGGTTGTATCAATTTATGCTTTCACTATCCAGTGTCAGTGCCTGTATTTTTACCATGGCTCAGTTCACCCTCCACTGACTAACCTTATCTATCAAGACATTATAGATGTATACATGCTTTATACGTGTGTGTGTGTGTGTGTGTGTGTGTGTGTGTGTATTCCCTTAGGTTGCTTTGTTTACCATATTTTACATTTAAATGGTGCTATGGTTTGAGATGCGTATGTTGAAATTTGATCTCCAATGTGGTGTAGGGAAGTGGGGCCCAGTGGAGGGGGATCCCTCATAAATGACTCAGTGATGTTCTCATGGTTCTGAGCTCTCACTGACCAGACTGGACTAGTTCTCAGGGGAGTGCTCCTATGAAAGTGGGTTGTTACAAAGCCAGGATGCCCCTAAAGGTTTGTCTCCTCACAGATGTCAACTTTCCCTTTGACATTCTCCCTCATGTTAGCACTAAAGGCTTCACCAGAAGCCAAGCAGAGGCTGGTGCCATGTTTCTCACACTTCTAGTCTGTAGAAAAGTGAGCTAAATAAGTCTTTGTAAATTACTCAATCTCATGTATTCTGTTGTAGCAACACGAAACAAAGACAAATGGTATTGCATTGTGTAGTTTACAAAGGATTGTCATATCATTCAATTTAATCCTCATAGCCCCATGAAGTGGACAGAATATTTACTATTCTCAGCATCCGTCCCACTCCCAATGACCCCTACCCTGCTTTAACGATGACAAAGCTGCATTTTAGAGAACTCTCCTAGTGAATTGTGGAAACAGCACTGGTACTCAAGTCCTTATACTGCCTGTTCAAGGTTCAAGTGTGAATCCTCATAGGGATTCAATCCTTGGAAGTCCTTCTAAGGTCAACTGATCTACAGGTGCCCTTACTCTGAGTTGTTACTATAGGCTTTTAGCCTCTGGTTACGATAAGCCTCCACCTCACCTCTACTTTGGGCTTCTGAGTATCTGACTGAATGATCATTAAGGGTGTGTGAATCCAGTCAAAACAGGTCTGGAAAGAGATTTGACTTCAGAATTCAAGGTCCTCTACTCAAAAAAATTAAGCTGCACAGGAATAAGATGCTCAAAATATCAAGTATTTACATAGAGTAGATTTGAAGGCTCCCAAAGTTGGGACAAAAAGTAAATTAGTCTGGGAAACTAGGATTTAAGGCAGCCTGGGAATTGTCGTTCAAGGCCTAATACTTTAAGAATCATTGGACACCCATTCTACCTATTTCATCCTCACAACAGTGGAGGGAGGAAGGGGGGCAGGAATTGTTTTCCACATTTTATAGCTTAGGGAAGATTAGTGCTTATCTAAGGTCATATCATCAGAGGAGACCAAGATGAACATAGAAATCAGGTGTTCTGACTTCTAGACCAGGGCTCTTTCCATCCTACTGCAGCTGACTGCTTCCAGGAGACCCGGGTCCAATGCCCAGTAAATGCCACGCAGAGGACAGCTGCTGCTTGTTTAAGTTCCAGGTGGGGGTTGGTGCCGACCAGGGGTGATGTGTGGGGATGCTATCCTGGATATGGAGTCCTTTTTCAAGGCTTATGCCACTCTGACTGGCATAAACAAGACATAGCTGAAGATTAAATGTTCCTGAACATTCCTAGCCCATTAGGTTTTTTTTGTTTGTTTGTTTTTACACCTTTGCCTGGAATGCTGGGCTGTTTACATTCCCCATCAAATTCTGTTTATCAAGTTTCTAAAATGTTCATGAAGACTTGTTCTCTTCCTCATCGCTCTTCAGGGAACAAAGACTCTCTTGTGTACTTTCGGAAGAAAAAAAATCTTTTTAGTCTGGAGTTCAAGTTGCCAAGAAAAAATTGTTTCACAGCCCCTACCCTGTCTTAGGGGACCAGTTTGTCCCAGTCTGCCCAGCACTTTCCTGACTAAAAGTCCTGTGTCCTCCCTTTACTCCAGGGCAAATTGAGGTGATGGGTCACCCTCCCATTGTCCTATCTGCATCAGCTCCCCTCCCTGAGCCATACCTCTTTGATTCTTGCATTTAGGACTAGTTTCTGAACATTTGATTCTATGGGGTTGGAGCCTCAATCACAGTGAATAGGAATCTTATGAGTCAGCCCCGGCAGAGGATGATGGACCTTTTCTCCTTTCTCAGCCGTGGCATGGTTATGTTGATCCAAGGAGTTCCTTTTTCCTGCCTCTGGGTGTGATGAATCCACTAGAAAATGCTTTGTCTTTACTAGAAAGACATTTTATGGCTGGCTAACAAAGGCAGATGGCTTGGTGAACTGGGCTTGATGACCTTTGCTCTGCAGGGCAAGGGGACTCCCCATGAAAATGAAGGGCAGATATTTTAGGGCCTGGGCTTCCTGGGGTGAGACTTGAGAGGTTCCCAGGAGAGGAAGAGGCTGGCTGTGGCTGGTCAGAGGAGGAGACGTTAGTGCCATCCATTCTCGCCAGCAGGAAATTGGGACTAGCCCATTGCCCCAAGGAAAATTCTTAATGTTCTCAGGGTAGATAGAACATTCTAGTAAAGCCAGACTGGAAGCAATCACCTACGAGGTCAGGCAGTCTATGAAGTGAGGTAATTGAGAAGATCCAGCACAAACCAGTTTGTCCTTCATTTCTCTTGGCAAAGTAAGTTTGATGACTTTTGGCTGGCTTTACCCGGCTGGCAGTTGTCGCGGCAGGTTGACGAGGCGCTGTGCTAGCGGAGAGGTCAAAGCGCTGACTTCAGCCTCCTTCCCAAGCGCCTCTATTTCCTTAAGAGGCAGAGCTGCTGTCCATGGTGAGATCAGGCTGCCTTTCTGACCTGTCACGGGGTATTTGCTGAACTGGATTTGGGAGGACAACCTTGTAGCATTTTGGCTTTCACTGTCTCCCCGGGAGGTTCAGCGATGGAGAAGAAGAACGCGCTGCGTGTGTGCACGGGCTTATGTAAGCAGCAGGCAGCGGCGCAGAGCGGTGCACGGGAAGACACGCGGGGCGGCGCCGCAGTGCAGACCTGCGCTCCAGGAGGGAGAGGCGGCTGAGCTCAGGGCACGCGGAGGCGCCGCGCTGCAGGCTGCAATGCAGAGGCCGTCAGGGAGCCCGCTGCAGGGCGGAGGAGGGAGCTCCGGCGCCTCTAGGGGTGGTGCTGGGGCACAAATCCCTAATTTGGCAAGGCTCAAGGGGGAGGGCTGGGGACGATTGGGAAAGCTGTCTTATTGGGGCTTGTTTTCATACTGGGTGGCTATGAAATGGAGGAGATTGCTGAGGAGCTGGAGGGGAGAGGGAAAGATCAGAGGCTCTGGATGGGGGAAGAATTAAAGCAGCGGGCCCCTGGAACTGATGAGCTGGACAGTTTCCCTCTATGGCGTCTCCTTTTCCGGCTGCTTAATGCAGTCCTTCCTCTCCCCTCATTCTGTCCGTATCATCGCAGCCAGATTCTTCTCCCTCTTGGACTCTCCTAAACCACAGCCCACAGCTGCCCACCCCAGCACCTAGTTAAGAACTACTCTCCCTGATGTCCCAGTGGGGCGATGGGCAGAGGTCTCTGCTGGAGTCACTGCGTTTGGGGATACACAGGATCTCAGTTGAGTGGGCCCCTCCAGGGGCCCCCTGTCTCCCCACCTAAGTGGGCAGTTGCGATCCCACAGTATTTATTTGAACTTATTCTGTATAAGGAACTGGGCTAGGTCCTTCAGGGCATGTTGCTGCTCTCTGGGGCTTGCAGGATAATAGTAAGAAATAGGACAAGTAAAGAAAGCATCTGGCTGAACATGTTACCCGAACAACTTGAGGTAGATGCAAAATGTTATGTGTGTGTGTGTGTGTGTGTGTGTGTGTGTGTGGTTTTTTCTTTCCTATAAGTTCAAATACCTAGCACCTCTTTCCTTCCAGCTGATTTTCTGCTTTGGAGGAACAGATTTTTATCTGATCTCTGTAAGTCCAATGGGGTTTTCAGTAGGGCAAAGGCTGTAAGTACATCTCAGTTTCTGTCCAACTTCAATATATTTACTCTCTTTTTGATCTGGTAGAGAAAGCTTGCCTTTAAAATCAGACAGACCTGGGTATAGATCTGGCACTGATACATACTTTGTGATATTGAGCAAGTAACTTCACTCACTATCAGTTTTGCCATCTGTGAAATAGGGCTTAAATAAAACATGGTTAAGAACCCATGCTCTGGAGTTCAATTGCCTGGGCTTGAATTCAGAATCCACTACTTACTAACTGTAATTTTGGGTAAGTCGCTTAACATTCTGGTACCTCAATTTCTTCATCTGAAAAATGGGGATAAATAATAGTACCTATCTCAAAAGATTACTGTAATGATGACACATGTTCATATATGCATAGAGTTTAAAATAATGTCTGGTATAGAGTGTTTTATAATAATGATAGCAACAATAGTCATATCACAAGGATGCTGTGAGATATAACTTAGGCAACATACATAAAAGTACCTGGCAAATAAGCATGGATACTTGTGGGTATCTTCTTCCCTTACTAATAATGAGTTAGGAAACCACAGAAGAACCCTTCTGTACCAATATTCTGCAGCACATAATTAAGTCTAATATGGGCAGATAATTTTTATCTTCTTTTGCCACTTTTCTTTTAAAAAAGGAAACTAAAGTTGATATAGCAAATGATTATTAATATGATATACTAGCTGTCAACATTAAGTCAAAAAGTTATACTAAAGTACAATTTTCAGAAAGGTAAAATTATGACTCATACAAATGTAACATAAATAAATGTCAAAAATTTTATTTAACCCATTAATTAATTAGAGAATGAGTAAGTTGCTAAAATGAGTTCAAGGATAATTTGAAGAATACACACACACACACACACACACACACACTCAGGAACACTGAAATGGGTTAGCTGAAACATGCAAAACTGGTTAATTGCCTATAATGCAATAAAGTAAATTGTTTGCAGTTAACTTTTTTATAGGATGAAAATCAATCAAATTTCTACTAGATGACTTATTTGCATTTTTCTAGACAAGATTCATTTGCTTTGCTATCAGTTTTCTAATGACTCATAAGTAAAAACAAAGTTGTAAAATAACTAGTGAGTGAAAACAAAGGTGTACACCCTATGGAGTCAGATGATCCCCAGAGAGTCTGCTAACCAGTGCCCACCCCTTTCCCAAAAGAGCCCCTGGTAAAGTCCCTCAAAAAGATAAATCAAAAGAGAGAACACTTTTGGAGTTTTATTTGTGAAAAGTATACTTGTCTGTTGACTGTACAAAATGAAGAGATTCTGCATTTGTGCTGTTACCAAGGTGTTTGACAAGGTAACAGCATAAATGCAGATCAAGACCACTGTCCCTTGGATGCAAGAGATTTGTAGAGGTTGCTTGAGTGATAGCTGGTACCAGAGGCCGGCTTTTGCTGATTGACCTCTCAGAGAGATTCTGAGACCTGATAACTCCACTTCTGAAGGCACTGTAGCCTTGAGAGAGAAATCATGTCACAGGCCTCCAGGGGGTAGAATAGGAGACTCAAAGGGCTGGAGAGACCTAGACCTAAGGTAGGTTGATCAATGCTAAGCCTCTGGGACATGGAACAGGGTAGCTCTCTTCTCCGACTTCTTCCTGCGTCCTTCAGAAATGCCCAACATGAGCCCTTGAGATATATTTATATTAACCTATTCAGTCTCCATCATGAAGTAGAAGAAAATTTCCATGACTTTTTAAACCACTTTGGATGCAATCATGGGTTAGTAGGGATACTGAGAATTAACACAATTAAGACTCTGGAACGTTTTCTCCAGGAACTCAAGGGGTGTGAGTCTGTCCTTACTTACCAGCAAAGAGTCACCTGTGCTCTTCAAAATATAATCTCAGAGCCTCCTAAATGACAATGACTTTGAATGTTACTCCCAAGCTGATGGGGTGAGGACACCAGAATAATCAGTGGGTCTCATGTTCTTGTTCATAAGTGGGTCCTGCACATTTATCATAATACGACAAGAAAGAGATTGGCAGTAGTAGGGCACTGATAGAGAGGGCAGGGAGGAACATAACATCAGTAAGGGTACCTGATCTCATACCAGGTGAAGTGAGGATCAATAGAGACCCAAACTTCACCTGTACAATGACCACTTATGTACCTAATCCTGAATTGCACCCCACATTAAAAAAAATCAGTGGGCCTAGCGCTCTCTTTTGTGGAAATGAGACCAGCCAAATACCCTGGGAGGAAAGAGAGTGAGAAGGAGATTGCAGACACAGCGGCTCTTGGTTTGAGACATCGGGCGCCATCAACCACAGTGCTCCTCTAATTCCTCTTGAGTTTGGGGAAAACAGGGAGAAGTGAGGGAAAACACAGTGGATTAAATCAGGCATGATTTATTCATGAACAGGCAAGGAGCTCTCTTCTCCTTGCTCGGGCCACATAATTAAGTCTAATTAATGGAAAGTGATTGTAGAGGGAGCTGAGAGCCTATTTTTGGTTGTGATTACCCAAAGACAGCAATCAACATGCAGATGAGCTATCACCGTATTACCCCAGGAGAGGCTCAGGCTTCTTGATAATGAAGGGGAAATGGATGCTTTTGTGGCTTCTCTGTCCACAGAGTGGTGGGGGGGATGGAGGACCAGCAGATACACTGTGTTCTGAAATGATGCCACCCTATCTTGATTGTCTGCTTTCTTTCAGGGCAGGTTAAATGCTGGACTAATGCTTTCTTCTCACAGGCCTGGGAGGGAAGCTGGAAGGCCAGGGAGTCTCATTTCTTCCTCCTTTCTCCCCAACCTGAACAAAGATGAGCAGCTAAGTGGTTTTCCTCAAGTACTATCGGGACTTTTAACCAGAAAGGGCACTTTGGGGCATTGGAGTTGGCAGCATTAGAGATCCACTCTCATTCTGACCTTCAGTTCAAATAATTAGAGCCTTCTCATCCAACTTGACAAAGAAGATCTGGGGCAGCATGGGACAGAATTAGAAATCACCATCACGAGATCTGGACTCAGCCTGAGGATCGCGTTGAGTTATAACCCAAATGGGAGAAAACGGGTCCGATGGAAGTAGGCGTCTTCCCAATCTGCGTTTGTGTTTAAACAGAAAAATGACACCCAACAAAACCCTCTAACAAACAAATCAGCCTAGGATGAAATTTCCAGTGCCCAACTCCCTTCCCCAACAGGAGGCATAAATTAACTCTGGGCTGCCGCAGCTGCTGGGGCATCACTCGGGCTGCTTCCAGCCTGTCTGTCCCGGGAGAGCCCCCGCAGCCCCTCCCTCCCTGCCTATGCCAGCACCACTAAATTTAGCTCTTCCAGCATGTGTACAGTTTATATTTAGTGCCCCAAAGTCAGAGTTCAGTGTGCAATACATCAAGCCATCAGTCAGCCCTCCATTCGAGCGACACATATAAAAAAAATCCTTCCAAAGCCTTGCTTGCTCTCCACCAGGGCTGGAAGCCATTCTAAATAGAGGAACTCACTGGGCCAGAGGGGTTTTCTCCGTCCCATGTTGTGAGAGGCGTTCCATGGGGGAGGGCTGCGAGGGAGGGAGTGAGGTAGGAGGACTCAGAGAGTGGACAGCAGGCCCTGTCTCACTTTGCCCCAGCTGAAATTGCAGGCACCTGGGTATGGGTCTTAAGGTCCCTGCCTTGATGCCCTTATTGATGGGAGCTTGCCTTGAGACCCCCTCAAACAATTAGAAGCCCCCACTTCACACAATATGTTCTCAGCAGCTCTCAAGAGCAGTTTCTCCCTCATACTTTATTGTGCAAATCCGCAGGGTTGTTGCTGAAATGCAGGTGCCCATTTGGTAGTTCAGGGTGGGCTCTCGGGTCCTGCAGGTCTAAGGAGCTCCCAGGAGATTCCCACCTGTGGGCTTTGTTGTCCTCTGCCACAGACAGAGCTCCCTGGGGGTTGGCAGCGTCACATGCCACCTGACACACAGTTAGTGCTTAATTAATGTTTCCGATATATAAAAAAAGTGGTCTGACTCCACGGGAAGGTCTTCTACACTCACTTCCTATTTTGGTTCACTATCAGCAGCAACAATTAGAATGTCTAAGAGTTTATCATTTTCAAAGCATTTTAAAGTTTACTGTGTTCCTCACAGCTACCCCATGAAGTATTTATTCTTTTTGTTATTATTTGAAGTAATTTGTAATAGAAAAAAATCCCAAGAGAACTTAAATGATTTGCCAATAATTACATAGCTTCAGAGCACAGAGGCAAGAATCTGATTTTGGTCTTCTGGCTCAAAAGCCCAGGGATGGAGCAGAATGAAGCTGTGGACATGCCCTTGGCCAGGGATGGGACGATGTGATCCCTCCAGAGCTCAGGTTGAAAGCAATGTCCATGGGGGTGGGAACTGTTGTTGATCTCCAGTGGAACAAGATGGGCAGGGCAGCAGAGGGGTTGTTCTGAGGCAGAGCTGATGCCGGGCCCAGATACTGCCTCAGGGGATGAACTTGTAAGTTTATGGATGAAGAGGGATGTTAGGAGGAGAGGAAGGCGGCAGGTCTTCATTTACCCCCACCCCTCCATGCCACCACCATGATTGCAAGCCAGTGAAACTGCACCCTGGTGAGGGAGGGACCCCAGCATAGGGGCAAGAAGACTTGTATTCATGGATTTCAGTTCAGGCTCTGAGCTGCCCACACTAACCCACCCAGAGACCTCCTTTCCATCAGAGGCACCCTAATTGGTGGTGGCTCTCAAATCACCAATGGGGCTGGTGTGAAGTGCCTGGTTTCCTGCTCCTGAGGGGTAGTCCAAGAGACACATGGTTAACTGAGACCATGAAGGACTCAGGATATTAGTGAACTGATGACCGAGAGTGGTGAAGGAAAGCATATCTACCACTGTTTTAATTCAGGCTGTAAAATAGGATCATGTCATTAATGAGCATTGTCTCAAAGAAAACAAAGGAAATCTGGCATTTTATAGAGGCAGATAAATAAAAGAATCACGAGGAAGACTCTTATCTCAAATTTTCAGGATATTGGAGGGCCTTACCATTAGCTATTTTGGGAACACAGAAAGGTAGGGGTTTTCTGAGAATGTAGTGGGGGAATTTCTTAGCCATTGCTGTTTTCCAGGAGCACAGGACTCTGGTACGTTTCAACACAGTGACTGAAGGGTGGAATGGGATTGCTGTGGGGTAGACACAGTCTGGGGGTGCTCAGGCATGTAGATCCTTCAGAGGCCTCTGTGGACCACGCTACCAGAGGCAGTGGGATGGTGGAGCTGGCAAAAATTGCTCTCAAGATCTCATTGCTCAACATATAGTAAGATTGTGACAAAGAGTCTTTGCTTGGCCAAACTTCAGTCAGGCTTCTGAACCTTCTCCCAGCCCATTTGCGTACTTCCTTTGGAAAATCCAGTTTGCACAAGAACCTGCTGCCCTCCATATCTGATCAAGTTCCCCATCCTTTAGCCCCCACCTCTGGTGGTGTCTGATCAGCTGGCCTGTCTTCACTGGAGTCCTGTCAGGTCAGGTTAGCCAGAATCCCCCTTACCCCTGATGATTCCTCTCAGTATTTTTCAACTATTGACCCCCACCCGGCTCTTTGGCTGGAAATGCCATTCTCTCTCCCTCACTTCAAGACCCCTACACCTACCGTGATGGTTCTGGATAAAATCTTTCTTACTACGCCAAGTGTCATTGAGTAATTTTTTGTCTTTAACAACTGTGGGCTGGTTGTTAAACCATTGATAGTTTGAAAATGGATGATGAGAGTATTTATACCGCAAAGATTGGCATAAATCAGTTCCTTTCCCGTCCACATACTCAGAGAGCTGGTAACATTTGTCAGCATACCACTGCCCAGGAAACCTTTTGGAAGAGGAAGAATTTGAAGTAAACCTTGAAAGTTGGGAAGAGAAGTATCTTATATTTCTCCTCCACAAGCCAATGCCAAAAACAGAGGGTTACAACTTGCAGTACTTAAACTCCAAAACTAAGTGCCCTGAATTGAATTAGAAATAAATTAAAAGTTGCTATAAGTAAGGATACATATAGTCTGAACAATGATTTTCATTTCATTTTCTTGTAGGACAGAAGAATTGTCCTGGAAAATTTGTGACATATAGATGCAGAACCTATTCTATCATCCAGGAAATTCTGTTCAACACATGTATTTTGAGCATCTACAATCTGGTGATCATATCTTGAGATTTCTAGTGTCTGCTGAATTGTCAAATCAAGATTGCTTTATGGTTCTTATTGTTTGACTCTTGTTATTTTGTGGTATTGATTACATCTACCTCATTTTCAAGAATAAATTTTGATTAACCCATGGGTTGCTTTATTCAAACAATTTGAACATAGCCAACAACATAGCTTAGCATAGGCATAAAGAAAAATCCATGCCATGTCATGTCAGAGTAGACTACTCAGTCCTTCCAGTGCATATTCCTTTTGAAGATGGCTATATGATGCAACCTCTAGCCTTATCATCCTTTTACTCTGACAAGTTTTTTAGATTATAGTTCTCTCTTCTAAGATGCATTTACTTGTTCCTCTATTTTTTGATATGGACTATTGAATCAAGGGTTCATCAGAGAGAAGAGTAGAATTATATTAGGGTAAACTTATTCCTGCTGCTGACACAAAACCAAAAACAAACCCCTCAAAGTGTGTATCTTCTTTGCAGAATAAGTAGAAGTTAGCTAGACAAGGAAGAAAGAAGGAATTTCAGTAAAGGAAATAGCATCTGATCATGCCATTGTATTATGAAGCATTCACTGTTGTTTTATTAGAAACATGAATAGATTTGAGAGAAGACAGAGATGGGGTAAAATAAGAAATAAGACCAGAGAGTCAGGCAGTAGTCACACCATTCGTGAGTTCAAGCTTTACCTTGAAAGCTCTAGGGAACTCTCAAAGGATTGGCATCAGAGCTGTAGAAGCTGGATCATTACAGGCTGGTGGTAGATGACACAGGAAGCTGCCTGTTGGGAGGGATGATAGTGATCCCATCAGTAAGTGCAGAGGACCTGCACTGAGACTGGCAAGGGGTCAGGGGTTCTATTCAAGAGATCCTAAGGAGGAGGCATCTGTAGGTCTTGATGACATGACAGATCGACTGGATATGGGGATTGCGAGAACCAAGAAAGAAAGACCAAAGATTTCTTCTTCAAAAGACTGAAAGGATAGTGTGCTGTCTGCTGAGACTGGGAGTATGAGAGGAGTTTGAGCAGTTGTAATCAATGTGGATTTGGGGAAGAGCATCTTGGGGAAACTTGCAAGCTTCTTATAATTCTTTATTCTTTTTTAAACTTCTTATATTTCAATAACTCATATTTCAATGACTTAACCTGCCTGTCTTCATGATGGTTAATTATGGGTATATAATAATTATGGGTATAAAGCAAATCATAAATGACTAAGAATGCATAAACGTAAATCTATATAACAGTGAGAACTTCTACCATAGCCGGTCTTGCTCCACTGGGTGATGCCTGAGTCATCAGTGTACTCATCTGAGTCCCACTGTCTGCCACATCATCTTTTGTCATATTGCTCAGACACTCTTAAGCTTCTGTTTTGTGATGAAAAAAAGTCTTAAATAATTATTTTATTGATTAATCTTTTAAAATAGCAATGTGAACAAATGGATTTTAATAAAATGAGCCCACTGGAACTCATTTTCTATGCCCCTGGTATTTTGCAAACCACCGTTTTGGATGCATTGATAGTCTCTATTTAATGGAGACTTGATATCAAATTAGAATATGTGCTCCACTGCCAGAGTATTGAAACTGATTCTTTAAAAAAGAAAATCTGTCCAGAATTGAATTCTATTTTAATGTAATAGTATTGGTTTGCTAAGAATTTGATATTGATTTTAAAATGCATTAACTTACCAATGAGTATGATCAATATCAGCGAAACTTTCAAATCTTATAGATCTCCTTATTACTTTTAGCTTCTACTCTTCATACCTACAAACTTGTCTGCATCTGCACCAATCTTTTCTTCCCTTTCTGCCTCATTAAAATGTACATCCCACCTCCTGCCTGAAATTGTCTTTTTCAATGAAGCCTGTAAACTCTCATCCTTTCTCCTTCCTCTGGAGTCATTCAATATCTTTCTCCACTGTATCTGCAACCTCACCCTTTCTAGAACTACCCTTAACATGAAAATGGGCTCACATCTATTCCATCATATGGAAGAATTTCCTGTCTGGCCTAAGCTACCTTCATCTTCGATCCTGTTTTTCCCCTGTTCATAGCCACATTTCTCAAAATTCTACTTTATACTCGCTGTCTTTACTTTATCACCTCTAATTGACTCTTCATTCAGTCCATAAGATTTTTGTTCCCACTACTCCCTTGAGACTACTCTTATTGTGGTTATTTTTGTTCACCAAATTCAAAGGCCACTTGATCCATAGTAAATAAAGAGCTTGGATTTTTCTCTAAGACAGGAAGCCACTGGAAGCTTATAAACAAAGAAGTGACATGATGGTTTTGTTAAGTTTACTCTGGAAGGGGCAAGTATGAAAGCAGGGAGACAGGCCATTGCCTTGCCAAGCTGTGGTGTGGCCATGTGCTCTTAGAGCTATGGCCAGGCCATGTTTTCTTAAGCTTTGGCCCCTCCCCTACCTTGGGGAGGTGAACCACTTCTTTCTCTTTCTCTCTCTAATATACTTTCTAAATAAACTGTATTTTCCAAACAAAAAAAAAAAAAAAAAAACAAAGAAAGCAGGGAGACCAACTAGAACGCTATTGAAATAGGACTTATAAAATATGTTGGTGGCTTGGACTAAGGGGTGATAAGAAGTGGTCAGGTTTGGGAGATGTTGTGAATAAGGCTGACAGGACTTGCAGATGTAGTAGAGATTGTGTGTGAGATAAAGGGGGGAAACAAGGGTGATTGCAAGGTTTTGACCTGAACAAATGGTAGAATCGGTCAGTGCTGTTCTTTCATGTTGAGTCATCATGCAAACAACAGCAGTGACAACAATGACAACAAAACTCAGTCTATCTCATTGCCCCAATGCCGTTGGTGGCAAGGACTTTGGATTTTACTCTGAATGACAGGAGGATCATGGAGGTTTCTGAACAGAGGAGTGACATGATATGACTTACATTTTAAAAGACCAATCTGGCTGCTGATTAGAGAATACACTATAAATGAACAAAGATGGAAGAATGATCAATGAGATGGCTTTGCAATAGTGTAGAGAAGAGATGACCAAAGCCAAGGTGGTAGCGGTGGAAGCGTGAGATGTGGTGATACTGTGGCTATCAGAAATAAAGTACTTCAGGAAAAAAGCATTTCAGGAAGGAAACCATGATTCTCAGAGTCAGATGCTTGGATCAAACACAATGAAGTATGATAATTAAGTCCTGGATTTGGCTATATGTGTATGTTGGGCCGGCGGTGAGGAGGAGGCATTGAAGACTTTTGCAAGAGCAGTTTTTAAGATGTGCTGGAAGGGAAAGTCTGATTGGAGTGACTTCAAGAAACGATGGAAGGGAAGACGCTGAGTATAGACAGATCTCAATGATTGTTGAGAAATAGGGCTGTAGCTGGAGGCAGAGGTGAGATTGAGAGATGGGTTTTAAAATGGAATAAACAAGAGCATGTTTGTACACAGATAGGAAAATTCATTATGTTGGAAAGAAGTGAAACATCGGAGGAAGAAAAATCCGTGAGAAGGTGCAACAGGATGGAACCTAGAGCACAAATGTAGGGGTTGAATTCAGCTAGGAGCACGGAAGATTCGTGCATTCTAACAGGAGTTGAGACAGCACATATGAGTAGAGCTGCTGGTCAACTGGTAGATGGAGCACATAGACGTTCTTTTCTGATTGTTTCCAATGTCCACGGGAAGCAAGCCGAATGGTCAGCTGAGAAGAAGATGAGGAATTGTTGGCGGTTCGTAGTGGGAGGAGAAGGTATTCTTTTCTAGGAAAGAGGGAGATGGAATGAATTGGGGATGTGTCACATGATGGGAGCGTACACAAAGGAGCTTGGGGAAGTTAGTGGCTGTAATTGACAGTGATACCAGTTAGCTTGGTTGTGTGTTTTCTCTAGCTGGACTGGAAGTTCAGGGAGGAAAGTGTGTACCATCAGTTCTCTTCCTGTTCTCATTTTTTTCTTGCAGTACACAAGCTCTTGAATTGTTTGGCTGTTTACTCCAAGCTCTGGGGCCAATCCTAGATGAGAGCTGGGCTTTGAAGGCAGACAGAATTTTCTTTGGAATGTCTGCTCTTCCTGCCAGTCAGCATTCATCAGGCAGGCTGGCCGTCGACTGCACTGGCATTTTAAGCATTCAATGTGTTCTAAGTCAGTCTGGCCGCCATTCTATGCAAGTCAAGCCATTGCCCTTTACACTAGAAGGAACTTGGGGACCCTCAGAATCCCCAGTCAGTAGAACCTGTTCTGAACTGCAGTGGAATGCATTTGCCCAGGGACTGTAACTGACAGACATGATTCAGAGGTAGACAGATTTGGAGCTTTCATTAAAGTGAAGAGGGCTGCCAGGGAAGGACATATCTGAAAGGAGTAACATTTTATTTGGATATAACAAATACAATGTTCCTCCCTCCAACAAAAACCCCTACAACAGTCTGTAAAGTAGATGAGACTGAGAGATCTGCTTATAACCTGTGTTCTAGATACGTGTTGATGTCCTTGCTTTGTAAACTAGGAATAATAACACTTATTGCTTTATAGAGTAGTTTTGTATTACACCAGAAAAGTACTTGGAACATTATTTGGCAGATAGTAAAGCTCAATACATATGAGAAAATATAATAACAGTACTGATAAATTGTTATTATTATTTTATTATGCCTTGACTAGGTCTGAGTTGTTTTTTGCTTCTGTGTGTCTTTTTTTTTCAGATTGTGAAGGAAATCTTATTTAAATAAACAACAAAAATTACCAGATTGGCGAATGTGGCTGTTGTACGAGGATGGCATCCACGTCTATGAAGCAAATCCCAAGTGTGATATGGAGGCAATGACAGGCAGTGGGAAGATGTGGTTTTGAGCCAAAGATCCCCTCAATTCAGCCAAGCTACTTAACCTTCAAGAACCTTAATGTTTATTGTGTGAACTAGAGAAAATATTATCCCCATTTGAGATTGTTACCAGGGTTAAATAAATCAGTGTATATAATGTGCCCCGAACACTGTTGGGTGCATAGTATACATCCAACAATGGTACCTGTGATTATTAATAGCTTTGATGAATCCTTTAAGTGGTTTTAGCTCTTTAAGATTTAAATCTTTAAGGTTTTTGTTATATACTTATAAACTCCTCTCAACTTAGTAGAGAGGCTAGGATGCATTAGGCATCCAACAAATTATTATAGAGTCAATTGAGAGTTCTCTCTAACCCTGAAAGCAGAGAAACCAACCTAAATTTAGAAGGAACTCCTTTCTCTTCTTTCCTCAAAATTTCCCTGTAGAATTTTGGGAATAATATAGAGTAGTGCCTAAACGTATGCTCTCTGAAGTGAGTAGATTCTTCTGGAATCCCATTTGAGCAACTGGCAGAGCATAGTGGCTGATGCATTAGCAGCAGCTAATATGAACTTATCTGCCATCATTGTCACTATAGGTCTCATTCCATCACTATGATTAATACAGAGACAAAGTCCATCCTGCTTATCACCTATATAGATGCAACCAGAGCCTAGTAAAAGACCAACATTAACTAGCCCCCACTTGATCTTGGAGCACAAGGATGACACACCTGGCTCCAACTGAGAAAAGATCACCATCAAGGCATGACAGAAAGGAAGCAAACTGTTCCCAGGCAGTTTCAGCTGTGTCCTGCGCCAAAGTAGCCATTACTGATTGAAGTAATTAGAGCAGGTAAGTTGTCAGTAAAGCGAGGCCAAAAATGTGTCCTACTTCCTTGCCAGGGTTAAGGTAGCATGTTATGAAAATGTACACTTAAAACTCCGAGGTCAAGCATTAATCATCGGATCTCCAGTTACTGAAAGCGTCTGAGACTTAGTGTAGAAAAGTGACTGTGAAAGGGAAGGTCAGCCAGAGGAGGACCTCTCAGTCATTTAAGCAGCTACTGAGCTCTTCCCTGCTATTGGCTGGGGCTCGTTTTATCAGCATCCAAGAAGACAGGAGCTGAAGCTATAACACATGTGGTAGTGTGGTGTAATGGAAAGAAAAGTGAATTCAAATCCTGGGTTTATCACTTACTAGCTATGTGGCTTTTTTGAGTTACTTAATCTGCATGAATATCAGTTTCTGAAGGATGGCTGAGAGGATTAGAGATGTAACCTACCTACTGCATACTTGCTGACGGGTGACTTCATCGTCAAGGACTGTGTTACCTTGCTCCTGATTCTTTCAAATTAGAGAAGCACAATTAAATCTAACTAACCATAAACGAAATCAAATTCAGTTGAAATATTCTAATGGCTCTTGATTTGGAATATGGGCCTCCTGAGGTCCTGCTTGCCCTGGACCAACACCTCATGAGACAAAGTTGGTTCCTTTATATTCTGAGTCTACTTGCTATGCCCCAAATCTCAGCTTAGAAAATGCCTAAAATCATTCTTAGAGGCACCGAGCTGGGGCGTTGAAAGATATCAGTGCCCACTTGCTCCTACTGTGGAGAAAATTGCTCAAGGGCACATGTCCCACTGGCAGTGGATTAGTGATGTCATCTTCCTACATGAAGGACAACGTTATTAATATTGCAGTGACTCACATGCTGTGTGATTCTCTAGTGATTTGCCAGAGGGGGAGGGTAGGGTTAGTTGTAAAAGAATATGGAGTGAGGTGGAGAAGCTCTGAGACTTAAACAAAATATTTTAAATGAGGAGCACCTTCTTGAGCTTTGAGATGAGAAGCATGGAGGTCACTGATGGGCTAAACTAAAGGTAGGCGAGAGAGGGAAATTGGAGAGAGAGTTAGAAAACGAACAAGAAGAAAAGAGAAGGAAAGGGATCTGTAAAAAAGGAGGTACACATTAAAAGGGAAAGAAAAAGTGGCCTGGGGAGGAGGCAAAAAAAAAAAGTGACATTCTTTGGGATGGAAACTCAAGCTATCGGGATGATCAATGAAAGAAGATTAGCTTTGTAAAATATATTCAGAGATTAAAGAGGTCTTAGAAAGGTGTTTGGGAACATCTATCTCAGTGGTGAGATGTTTTTGTGAATCTGATAAAATTTGTGGGAAAATGAATGCATGTAAATTCCAACAGTTCTGTACAATTTTATGGGGCTTATAGATTCCCTAAAGTCATTCCATGTCTCCCTTCTCAGAAGATCCTGCTTTATGTGTCTGTATACATTATCTGAGACAGTGATCAGTGCAGAGTTTTCTCAGGCAGGTCTGAAAGTCATGGTTTATTGATATTTCTTGGTATCTTCTCAACTGCAATGAATGTCACTTTTCAAATCTAGCTTTGATAATATTTACTTTGGCAATATTTACAATACAGGTGTATCAAATTTTTTTTTGAATGTCACCATTAGTAAATGACCCAAGGGTTAAGGGTTCTGGGCCAAACAAAAGGAGATTGTGACTTCAGACAACAAAAGTTATCATTTGAGTGTTAGGCACTTTCAGGCTGGAAGGTGGGGGTCCATTGGAGTCTCCTCAGGTGACAGGATTTGTTTTAAGCATACATAGTGATTGAGGAAAATAGAAATTGCATGACACAGTGTCACAAAGGAAAGGAAACATCAGAATGGCAGGCCTTACAAAGACTATTGCTCAGGAATGGGGTCATCTGGGGTTTCGTGTAGCTGGTTTCCTTGCTCACCTTAGCAGTGTTTCCCTGTGTTGGTGTTTCCATTTGGTGATGGCCCAGGGGTCTGCCATCCTTCCTGTTGCCTCATCCTTCCTCCTTGACAGATTGCCTTGCTGTTTTCCTCTCTCCATGTTTTGCGTTCTTCCTCCATTTTTAGGCACTGATCTTTTTTGAATATCTCCAAACCTCCCATGGGAGCCTGTGGCAGATCCCTAATCTCCATCCCTTCTGGTAGAGCTTTTCATGGTCATTCCCATTGGCAGCTTCTACAGCCTGTGTCTACCCTCATCCGGTGTCTGTGACCAGTTCACCATCATGTAGTTGACATCCTTAGGAGCACTGCAGTTTTTTCTCTGGTACCATGACTATTGGACTTAATAGGTTTACAAAGCTCCACTCTTAAATCCATTGCATCATCTGACCCTTGCAATAATCTCAAAAGAATTATCATGGCCTGTTTGCACACAGGGAAATGTAGAGTCAAAGGAGTTGGGGGGGAAAACTCCAGGTTACTCAGCTAGCAAATAGTGGAGCACACTCAGATCCAGGTCTACTGATCCCAAAGTCTTGTGGCTACCAGTCTAGGGAAGAGAAGCCGGGGGCAAGGCAGGAGGGCTGTGAGAACTGACGTGGAAATGAGATGACTATTTTAGAGACTGAAAGTGCGTGCGTGCGCGTGAGCGCGCGCGCGCCTGTGTGTGTGTTTGTCAGTGTGTGTGTCAGTGTCACAATTTTGGTTGGAGCCAGCCCTGGAGACACCCTAGGGAAGAGAAATGGTGAAAGGGAGGCAGGCACAGCAAGTTCCCCAGGCACAGGACACAGATGCCAGGGCACATGCTCCTTCCCCAGTGTGTACTTGATCCTGGAGGTCAATAACCGTGAACAACCTAGCTCTTTGAAACACAAGCCAGAAGTCATTCATTGCCTCATGAATTACACCCAGAAAACAGACTGAATCCTTCAGATTCCACCTTCACATATGTTCCAGAAGAAATCAAGCAATTTTAGCCAAATTTTTAAGACTACCTCTGAGATTTGTCACTTCACAGAGCCTGGAGAAGGGATTCAGGTGGGTAGAATGTATAGATCAGAAGAAAACAGACTAAATCAGAAAACCATCAGTCTAAAATAAAATTTTATCTATGACAGACTGTTCCATCATCTGGCAGCATATACAGTGTTATTAATATGACTCCCTGAGAAGCAATTACTCTTTTTTTTTAACCAAAGCAAATAAAAAAGTTAACACTGGATTCCTCACGTTGGAAAGGATTTGCTGAACATCTGCTGAGAGGAAGTTTTACTGAGATTTGTTTCTCTTTTAATTCCCTAAATATTAAGTACCTTTACCAAAAAGTGGGATGCCTACTATTGGAAATGTCAGTCGCACCTGCTGTACCTAAATGTTCTCAGTTAAAAAACTTAGACTCCGACTCACTGTAGGAGGAACCATCTGGTTCAGTGGTGTTTTTGTTGGTTTCCAGGTTATCGCATGCGACAATGCATGGGAAGTGGGGGATTTTAAAGACTTCTTTAGATTTTATCCTCACAAATAAAATAAACGATTAGAGGAGAATAAAATGGTTCCTATTGTCCCAAGCAGCTTGCTCTGATAGCTGACCTCTTCATGCTTGATGAAATTGTCTTTCAGCTGAGTGTAGTTCTATCTAATTTAAGGGAAGGTTTTTGGATGACTAACACTCAAATGTGTGCCCACTTGGAGACTTACCTTAAACCATTTATATATCAACTGACTGGTTATGTCTTGGTTAATGGACAAACATGTCGAAGGCTTCAATCTTGTCACTATTCTTTCCAAAGCTGGGGCCTTGTCTCCCCTTTCATCTTTTACAGCTTTCCTAGAGCAAATATTATATGTCACCTCCCCCAAGAAGCCTTTCTGATATCCTCCACGCCTCAGGTTTTTGTTCTCGCTCTTATGAAGAAGGGTTTAAAAATCGATTTCCTTCTACTATTTCAAATGTTCTGTCTAACCGCTGGTTGTTTTTATGTGATGACTATCAGACAGCCATGTGGAGATGCAGCTGCTCTGGGTTCAGGGGAGGTGTCTGGGTTGGCAAGGAACATTCCAAAAAGAAGTGGATGACTAAGGAGGTGAGGCACTATTACCACCTACTCCTTGAAGCGCTGTCCATATTTGGCTTCTATGACATCCTTCCATCTTGTGGCCTGTTTTGCACCTTCTTCCCAGTTTTCCTGGCCGGCTCCCCTCACACCATCAGCCCCTTTAATGTTGGCATTCCATAGGGTCTTTTTTTTCTGTATTTATCTCACTCCACTCACTCTCTCTTGGAATCACATCCATGTTTATGTCTTTTGCCACCATTGAATGCACCAACACACGATTCTCAAATTGTTTGCTTACTTGTTTCTCGCCCCGACTCAAGAACTCCCAAGAACAAGGACTACATTTTTATTCCCAGCACCTAGCATAACACACAGTGATGGTAGGTGTGTAATGAATATTTGATAAATGAATAAAAGCATGCTTTTATCCATTCGCTCCTTTGGCCCACAAAAACAATTAAAACCCAACTCTGTCTGCCATTGCAGGAACCAGGAGAAAGGGTCATGAAAAAGAACAAGAGGGCATTTTCCCATAAGCTATTATTATAAATGATGAGCAGTTACTCAGACCAGTTCACAAAGCCTCTTTTACTCAAAACAGAGCACTAATTACATTATTTCAACGACATCACATGTGGTGTATAACGTGATTGCCATGAGAAAAAGTACTTGGAGTTCTAAGCACCCAACTTAGACATTTTTGCTACACAAGTTTTTTTTTAAATTAGTAGTCTGCCTGTTTGCTGGCTCTGTTCTTAGTGTTTTTTTATTTTTATTTAACTACATTCCCATTTTTTGATTGAGGTCCTTTATCCCTAATCCCCATAAAGTAATGGGTCACGGGTCAAATGTAGGTGACACCACGCATGACATTATGTAGAAAGATACCACTGCAAAAAGCACAAGCCTTAATGCTCAGTTTCCCCAAAGATACTTAAATAGAACCACTGAGGAGGGAAGATGCATGGGAGGGAGGGAGGTAGAGAAGTAAGTATTTGCTGAAAAGAGGTCCTTATGGTCTTTAAGCCTATCCATAGAAAAACAACAGGGATGGTCAAATGAGTGTAGAAGTAGATTTTTAAAAAAGGTGATGACCTCTGTGGGTGGGGCTGTGAACACTTTCCTGGTTGTATAGAGTTTGCTGCTTTATGGTTTTGTAGGACTTCTTGCACAAAGCAGCTTTAACAAAGGTCATTTAGCTTTGTCGCTAAACTAACTATACTTTCTCCTTAACTGGAATCAGAGAAGGTGGAAACCTGTCCAAGGTGGAAACCTGTCCTTTCTTGGGGAAACCCCACTTGCTTTTGTTGGCAGCAACAGGAAACTCTCAGATCAATTGTTTACTTTGGGTGTCAGGTGTCTTCCAGGGAAAATGGCTCCTTTTTTTGAGTGGTTTTTTTTTTTGGCCAGCTCCCAGGTTCCTTCAGACATGTTTATTGACTTCTCTTCAAAGTATTAGTATAGTGTGTGTGTTTGTGTGTGCGCACATGTGTGTGCATGGATGTGTGTGTGCAGACGATGGGTGGTTAGTGTTTTTTTCCCCTCTATAGCTAGGTGCAAGAGGGACAAGAGAAATCTACTTCCAAACTTGAAAGGTGTGTATTACATTTTATACCAATCTTCTGTTTACTGTAACCCTAGACAGTTTCGGTCTGGATTAACTCTATACAGTGCCACAGAAAAGGTCAAATTATTTTGTTTTCTGTTTTCTCAGCACATAAAGGTGGCTTTTATACCAGCACCATACTGACCACTGTTTGACAGAGGTGCTTTCTTTTCTCCCAGCTTTCAGAAGGGAGTTTGGACATGAGGCCCATAAGACGCAGGAAGGCCTCTTCCTCTTTCAGACTGATGCCCAGGTGCTGAGTTGCCCAGGGAAAGGAAGGCAATGGAAATGAGGGTGAAGAGACCAGTCACATGAGAACTAACTGAAGGAGAAGGATAAATGGATTGGACGAACATGCAATAACACAAGGCTAAAAGTTACATCCGAGGACTTGAAGGGTCATGATAAATAAGAGAAAGAGGAGAGTTATTTTACATTACTCTGAAGAACAAAAGTTTGGAAGCTGTCAGGGAAAGATGTCAACACAGTATGAGAAGTCATCCTATCAGGAGAATTGCCAATGATCCAGTGGCTTCTTAAAGTAGCACCCTCAACTCCCCAGGTCTGCAGTACACCGTGTTCTTCCCAGAAGGCTTTCTCCTTGGGGTCTTTCTCCTGCCACTGTAGGCATCCTACCAATGCAAAGCCTACAGTTTTGGTAGGATGCCTACACTGGCAGGAGAAAGCCCCCAAGGATTAGAAGCATTTTTCGTTTTTTCTGTACATTTTCCTTCTGGTACATGGGGAGTATTTGCTTTCCTTTACCTTGCAGGAACTAGGGAGGAGTCAGGGAAAGCTTTCTATGTGATTTGAACTTGGATGGTAACAATTGCTTTGTAAACTCAGAGAGCTACAACTTGGGAATGCTCTTTGGGCCTTATTGTTTTCACTTTTGACAAGCATTATTTCTGCATCATTTTGTACTTTCCTGGTACCTTCCCTCCAAGGCCACTGTACTCTTCAGTTGTCTCCGAAGGTGGCCTGTGGGGACATTTTGTTTTTTAGCCCCTTGGGCCTTCTCTTTCTCAGGTGCCCCTTCCTTTTGCTCAGCACACTGAGGATGTATAGAACAGGTGTTTGGCTGGTGGGAGTCAAAGAAGCAGAGCCAGCTTAGAGATGAACATCTCGTTGCCAGGGAAAACCCATTTTTATAGTCTGCCTGGACTTCAGTGTGAGATCCGTTGTGGAGGGAGTTGAGACTCTACCTTAGTGGTGTCCTGTGGTTCTCTGAGTGCTGGTGTGGAATGAACTGTGTGCCCTGCTCTGCAGTACACCGTGTTCTTCCTGGAAGGCTGAGCACTGGCAAAGATTACAACGACTACTTGCATGCCAAGGGCTGGGACACACCTCTTCTCAGACATTGCCTTCTCTCCTCTGGGGTTGAGGTTTAGTTTGCTTGCCTGCCGGGAACTCACTATGCTTAGTAGTGAAAGTCGTGGTTCCTTTGAACAATTCTAATGTTCTATGATATGGGCAGTCTCCCATTTCCCACTTAGGCCTTTCAAAAAGTGAAGGTCAACACAGGGCATTGAACCTGGGAGAGACAGGCCCAGTTTCCATGTAACTTGAATGCTTTCCAGCTGGCTAGCCTACCTACACTGTGCGCCCTGGTCCCTTACTGAGGCCAAAATCTTTGGCCAAAGAATGGACAAATTGAGTCAGTCATCATGTCTTCTCCCTCCTGCTATTTTGAACTCCAATCCTACTCGGAGAAGGCATAGGAAGACTTGAGCCCCTGATGTAACCCTCAGGAAAGAGGTAGTTCAAGTGTCCTCTCCAGTTACAGTCACAGCCAATGCATGTGCCTTCCCTTGTTATTCTGCCTCTCTCCATCTTTCTGTCTTACACACTCACATGTATGAACAAACACACTCACACACAGAGAGACTATACTTCTCTCGGCTCCCCCAATTCTTTCCTTTACCCTTGACAAATCTTCTCTTATTTCTAGCAAACAGTGGCATTAATGAGGCAAGCCACTCACTTCACACAGCCTGATTTTAAAGAACTATGGCCATTGTACCTCGATGAACTGTTAGCTTCTCTTGGACATTTAGGGATCCAGGTCCTGTGACATGAGGAACAGGCTGGGTGAGGTGCAGAAGACACTAGGGAATGAAAAACATTTGCTGGTTAAGACCAGGGGCCTGCATCCTGGTGAACAAGGGAAGGCCCAGCTAAGCAATTTCATTTCAAATCAGGGAGTAGTACGAAGTTACTACAACAGGGGCAGTCAAGCTCAATAGTTCCTACTGACTTCCTAATTCCTAAGTCTAGAAAGGTTTCTAGGTTTTTGTTTATTTCTTCTGTACTTTTTCCTAGCTTTTAATCTGCCCAAAACAACTCTAAAGAAGTTTCTAAAAGTTTTAACCATCTAATAATGATAACAATAACATTTATTGATCACTTATTATATGACAGGCAATGTACCATGTACATCTATTACCTAACTAAAGTCTTATAATATACATATATGGTAGATGCAGTTATCATCCTCAAATTACAAATGAAAATCCAGAGAGACTTGGAGCGGTTAAGTGACATTTCCAAGGTCACACTCCTAGTTGGTGGAAGAACAGAATTAGACATTTTGATTTTTAAAATTTCAGACCAGTGTTCCTTCCACTACTTTTTGACTGTTCTCAATCTTTCTAGGCACAGAGGTGATAATGCCAGCATTTAGAGCTCTTCTAATTTAAGAAGACACTATGGAAGGGTGATCAAGAATTCTTCAATGGTAAAGAAGAGATTTCATACACAACAGAGATTGTCATGACAAAACTAATTTCTTAAACTAATGAATTCATTTATTCAACAATTATTTACTGAAAACCTGTTATATAAAGAGCATTATTCAAGGAGCTAGGATTCAGTGAAGAAAGAAAAAGAAACAATAGATAACTTCTCTGCCCTAATTAAGCTTATATTCTAGTGGGAAAAGATAGGTGGTACACAATTCAAATATTGTTAAGTGCTATGAAGAAAATTCCAGTCAGCCAATGGGATAGAAAGTAAATAGGTGACAGTAACATTTTTTAGTAGAGACTGACAAGTTGACTGAAATAGAAATACAAAGGTCCTATAATAGTCAAAAACATTTTGGAAAAATAAAATTTAAGAACTTAATATTAGCAGATTTCAAGATTTACTACAAAGCTTCAGTAATAAAGACAGTGTGGTATTAGCATATATATGGTATAACATATTATGTATGTGGTAACAGCATATTTTATATATATTATTGTATATATGTTTTATATATAATATATACATATATGTATAGATACACATACATAGATCAATAGAATAGAATAGAGTTCAAGAATAGATCTACATACGCATGGCCAGTTAATTTTTTTGGAATGATATCTTCTTTAGTTCATACATTACATACTCAGCCATTTCTCAAGTTGGAAAATACACTTTCATTTAGTATGCTGTGATTAGCTCAATGACACCAATAGTATAATGATACTTTCATACAAAGCTTGGATTTGCACTTTTACAATAACTTTTATATAGAAAAGAAAAAAGTAATGAGTATTATAGTGAGAGTCTATAAAAGTGGTGACATTAAAATATTTCTAAATATTTTAATATTAGGAAAAGCTAACACTAAAATGCATTTATTTGAAGCATGAAACATAAAGCAGCTTACATTCAGAACAATAACAATGTTATAGAGAAAAGTTGACAAATGATTGCTGATCGGTTGACTTTTGATAAAGATGCTCACGCATTTCAATGAAGAAAGGATATTCTTTATTAAAAATGTTGTGAAAGCAATTAATATCTGTATGCAAACAAAATACCACAACTCTTACCTCATACTATCTATAAAATTTAACTTGATGTGGAACATCATAGACTTAGTTTTAGAAAAAATTAAAATTGTAAAACTTTTAGGAGAAAAGCTAGATGAAACTCTCAGTGACCTTGGATTAGATCCTGTGGGGGACCTTGGGTTAGCCCAGTCAGTGAGGAGTAGTGAGGAACTGGATATGAAGGGGAAGTGGACAGCAGGGCTGGTCATGTTCAGATTAAATTTATTTGTCAAGAATATTTTATAAAGTCATTGACTGTTTCCAGAAAAAAGGCACAGGATTCTTGGTTATCTCTTGATAACAGTTTCTAGTGAGGTCAAAATGGAAAGAGGGAGTTAGGTTAGGAGGCTTGTTGTTGATAGGAAACCAGGATGAGAGTTATTGGTCCTTGTATCAGTATGGGACCAGTAGAAATAGAAAGAAGTGAGCAGATGTAAGATATTTGCCTATAACTTTATGATTTGCAAAAACCTTTCAGAGACATGATCTCTTTTGGTCTTACAATAATCTTTGTGAGATAGTAAAGCTATAACTCCCATTTTACAAACAAAGAAATTAGCCTCTGAGAAAGTAGCTTTGTTTCTAGCTAGGAAGAGCTGTGTGAGGAAACTCAGTCTTCTTGACACAGTAGATCTGTTGCTTATATCCCTACCAAATTGTCTCCCCTGAAGCCAGAAAAAATCCCACACATGAGCATCATCTCTGTTGCTAAACAGTCACACTTTTTGACTCTTTTCTGCTAAAGCTCTATTTCAGGTTAATTTACCTCATACTGACAACTTTGACTCTCAAACAGTTTAGCAGCTATTTCAGACATCTATTTCTGCTCAAAGATGCACTGTTCCTATTTTTGGAAGCAAGTTGATGCAGAGAATAGGTAACGTGATAGGGAACCTTTTACCCCTCATAAATCAGTGGCTCAAATTATAACCAGATTACCAGGGATCAAGATATGCACTGTCTAATGACATCTAATGCCTTTAATCCTATTCCTTTTTGATGTTTCAATAGTATTTACATAGAATAATAAATACTATCCAAAAAAGACACAGTATTAGATATCCCACATGTTATCTCCACTACTTTTTGCAATAATGCTGAAAGGCTCAGAGAGGTTAATGCTCCCAGACACCTAGAAAGTGCCTTGTTTTAGCATTTGAATTTAGGTCTGTAAGACCAAAGACTAAATGCTTTTCACCATGCTACTGTTTATTGGTGGAAAGAGTAAACCCAATTGTGTGCTGTCCTCTTTGACATTTAGTGTTTTCACCATCCAGTGCTAGCAGTGGGAATCAGGCACAATTCTCTACAACTGAGGACTTCAGTAAAGAATTTATAGTCTGGAAGCACCACAAAATATGGTTCTGAGACTTTCTTCTAGGTCACACCTATGGCAATCTTTGATTTTCTGCAAGTATGACACTCATTTGCCATTTTACTTTATATGACCACTGCACTCCTTCTTCCTGCAAATAATACATGAATAACTCAGCTATTCAGTGTAAGTGAATTAAAATGAAATTTTACCATTTTTCCTTGTTAGATATTTTTGCAAGTACCCTGAAAATTGTGAAAAACCAGTGATCTGTTGACATCAGATCTATGGTCTGTAACATTGTCAGCTGACAGCTTCCCAAAGAAGATAGGAGTTAATCAATGCCAACTCTGTGTAAGTTTAGTTAACAAAAATAACCCAGAACAACACTTAACCTATGTTCAACCAGGAAGATCTTGATATTTTCATTGGGAAACAGGTTTGGTATGTAGATAACAAAATGATTGATACATTATTATTGATACATTATTACTGAACATAAAATTCCTTTGGGGATTTTGCTTTCTTCCTTCATCAATTAATGGAACTCAGTTGAGTTTTGCTGGCTGGTGACTAACCCTAAACCTCTCAGCTTCTCTGGGAGTAGGATGTCAGGCTTTGGTAGTGAGAGCTAGATGGCACTATAGTGTAATTCTGTGGGCTGCCCAACTAAGAATAGCTTGTCTGATTAGTGATGATAGAGGTTTCTGGAATAAGACATTCAACTCTGTTACTTGTGTCCTCTCTAAGTGCAATATAATACAACATAAACAGAGCACTCTCTTCTCTCTTGCTCTCTCTTGTTCTTGCTTTCCTTCTGATAAGTTGGTTTGCGTGCGTGTGCGTGTGATATTTTCTTTGAATCAACAATTGGAAGTCTTTCAGACAATAGGTGACATAGGTGCCTTCAATCCTATGTCCCTGATTTAGCAGCCGTTTTACCCTCTAGTGACAAAGATGCTAAAATTTTTATAGGTTATATATGAGCTAAATCCAGAGCTAACTGTGTGAACAGCTTATAACCTGTCAGGAAGGACAATGGTGTTCTGAAAGTTGATCATGTGAATTAAGACATTCTTGTCATAACACACTAAAACAGAGTCCAGAAGCCAGAAGGAAAAGTACTCAGGGTACACATCATTGCTCTAAGGATGTAATTCTCTGCAAAACTGGCTGCTGAAACTACCTGCTGTAATCTGGAACAGGTTTTATCTAGTAGCTGCTGAAACAACTTGCTGTGTTTTACCCATTGCTCTCACTCACCAGCCAAAACCTATCAACTCCCCAAGACCTCATTAGTGGCAATGAATTTTCTCAAAGAATAAGAAGTAACACTTGCTTTTAAAAAATAAAACCTCTAACCTTTTCTTTGTTTCTCAGACATACAGAAGACCATGCATTCTATATGTATTCCCTGAATAGCAATTCTTTCCTCCCAAATAAAATGTCTTAATTTCAGGAATTCATCTGTATATTTTATTTGATCTTGATAGAATCTTAGAATTGGATGGAGACATTGGCAGCTTTTCAGTTCATCTTCCCACTTGGGGATGTTTGAAGTTCATTTCTTTAACTTTGAAAAACGTTTTATTTCCAGATATTTGAGTCTATTTGCAAAAGTTTAGGACAGTCAGAAAAAAGTTTCTGTTGTAAGAAGACTGGAGATGGTGGTTCTGACATTCTTATATGATAAAGGCAGCACAAAGTCAAACCGAAGGGCCAGGAGATTAATAAAATGGCACCTTCCAAGTGTGTGCTGCTATTTCACTGGAGGCCTGTAGGGGGAGCTGAGCCACACAACAACTTCAACTGTGGCATTTAAGGCAAAAAGACCTTTTGCTTCCCACAACCCATCTGTCTTTGCCACTCCCTCTACTCCACAACTTTCCAGCTGCCAGATACCTCACCTCCTCATCTGCTTTTGATAGAACAAGAACAGACTGTACAGAGCATAGGGAAGAGACAGACCGTGATGGAAGAAATAACTGTGTACATGCTAGACGGCCTCTAGGGAATTTTCTCTTCTCCCAATTTTTCTTTTTCAACATATCTCAGGGTCATAGACCATTCTCAGAGATAAGATTTGTTTATGAATTGAGGCTACTTTGTAAAAATGAACCTGACTTTGGTCATATGGTATGTCCAGGATTCCTGCAAACAATTTAAAATAAAATGGGAAAATTAAAAGATGTGAGCTATTAGATTGTGGGGAACAGTATCCTAATACATAGATAGGAGTCTCTGTAACCTTAGAGATAGTGTGGGGTCCTGGGCAACTGGGAGTTAGCTTGAAGGCAGAACATCTGGAGGGTGACTGGTATTTGTGAGATGGTCTGTGAGAGAGGTGATGAGGAAGTGTCACAAATTACTTTACTTGGTGCAAGTTCTCTGCCTCCTGAGAGTCTGTCATCACCATAAATGAAGATTTAGTTTTTTAATACTTAACAAAGTCTGTTCCATGTACAGTTACTGTTGGTTGCCTAGTTAAAATTCTTTCTTTTCTCTCACTATTGCTTCCCTACAGACTTGATTTTGTTAGTATATGCAACTGCCTCTGGAGAGGCTAAGAAGGCTGGTCCCAGGGCCAGCCTAGGGATGGAAGTTGAGAAGGTTGATACTGGTTTTCTAAGCCAATCAAGCTGGCTCTGCCCTCTTAGGAGTCTTTGGTTCTGACATGGACAAATGACAATTCTGGCCACTAAACCATGAGAAGAAGTCTGCTGGGGGCTGATAAGAAAAGTTAGCTTGCTTTAACAAAGGTACAGAGAGCAAATGGTTTCTTCTTCCTCTAAATATTTTCTTTCTTTTTTTTTTTCCGGAGGGTATTTTAGACCACATTATTTCCAATGAACTCAGAAATCTTTATCTTATTCTCTTTTAAAATCTAGGAATCACTAGATTGGGAATTGGTTAAGTAAGTTACAACATATCCACATGAAGAAACATTTAAATAGCTACTTCATTCTGTCAAACGAAACTAGTTAACACAGAAAAAATGTTCACATATACGACCAAGTATAAACCAGTATTCACAGAAGTATGTCATTAAATCATATATGCATATAGGCATATGTGTATACATGTAAGAATATGTTTATAAGTTTTATTTATGAGAGATGAGACTATGTGCGGATTTTCTTATTTTGCACTTCTGAGCATCTTTTGCTTTTGTAACTAGAAAAAGTATTTTGATATTTTTCTAAAGAAAAACATTCTTCTCCGACTCCCTTAAAAAAACATTTTTAACTGCCTAATTGGCAGTTAAACATTTGCTGATCAGATCTAAATAATCCTTTAACTCTCAATAGTATATATTTTACTCCACATACTACTGCACTGTTTAATGTTTATGGGTAAGGTTTTAATTTTTAAAACTGAATAAAATCTGTTCTTTTACAGCTTTAGTAAATTTTAATTTAATAAATAATTATAAAACATTTAATTTTACCAAGAAGAATACAGAATAATATAATAGAAATCAATTGTCCATCATCACACTTTAACAAATATATAACATTTTTCTATATTTGTTTCACATCTTTTTTAATGAAAAAAAGTGTTTCGCATGAAATTGAAGCTTCGTTTAATCTAATTCTCTTGCCTCCTTTTCCAAAGGTAATTAGTATGCTGAAATATTTTTTTAAAAATTTTATTTTAAAGATGTGGGGTACATTCAGTGTTAGGTATACAAATGTTCATTATGCAGGTACCCTTTTTGATGAGGTGTGCTCCCTCCCCTGACAGTTTCAAAATTGACCTTCCATACGATCCTGAAATCCCCCTACTGGGAATATACCCGGAGAAACTCAAATCACTCTATGTAAAAGATACCTGTGCACGCATGTTTATTGCAGCATTGTTCACAATAGCAAAAACATGGAACCAACCATGCTGCCCATTGAAAGAGGACTGGATTTAAAAAGTGGTACATATACACAATGGAATATTATGCAGCCACAAAGGACAAAATTATGAACGTCCCAGCAACTTGGATGGACTTAGAGTCTATAATACTGAGTGATCTATCATAGAAACAAAGAACTGAGTATCACATGTTATCACTCATAAGTGGACCTTAAACAATTATCATAGTGCTATAAGCAAAGGATTGGCAATTGGCAATAGTGGAAAACTGCTGGGTGTGTGCGGGGGGTTGGATTGGCAGTCAATGTTTTCATGTTTGAATGATGTCACAAATGGTACTACTGTGGAATCCTGCATCCAGAAGAAGAGTTAGCCTGAGGGCAAAATGACCCACCCAAAATTGCAGAACAGAAAGAGAAAAGGATTCTGGATCTTTAATACTGTTGTCAAGTATTAAATCAGCCAACTCTACAGTCACCTTACCTCTAGAGTTTTTGATTTGTGACATAATGGACTTTCTTATCTTTCTAGCATGTTTGAGGCATCATTAACATATATAAATTGCATGCATTTAAGGTGTATGACTCGATGTTTTGATATACATATACATTGTGAAATGATCACCATAATCAAGCAAATTAACATAGCTGTATCACCCACTTTCTCTTTCTGCCTGCAAAAAAAAAATCAAAATAAAATTTTTATTTTATTTTTTGGTAAGAACTTAAGATCTACCCCCTTAGTACATTTCAAGTGTACAATACAATATTAACGATTTTAGTTTATTGAGGTAAATTTACATACATTAAAATACATTTTTTGCATAATGTTTTGAGTCTTGACAAATGTATGAGTTGTTTATTTGTTATGCATTATTAAATAATCTTTCATGATTAATTAATTTTATTCTGAAAATATTTATCATGCAGTAACTGTACCAGCCAGGTTCTGTGTAGAATATAAAATGTGGTATGATCTTTTGCCTCAAGGAAATACTCATTTATTTTATAAAAAATACAGCTGAAGGATGATTCTATAATAGTATTACTTTGATAACTAATAAAATCTTTCATTTCTTTCATTAAGTCAGTCACTCCATTAAACATTTGTTGAAAACCTATTGCATACCTGTTTCTGCAGAAATATAGAAATATATAGCTCATCCACTACTCAATGGGAGACAGAAATGTAAATTACAACTCACAATATAATAAAATCTATCCTACTCAGAGTTCTTGTAACTTTTTATCAGTACATTAGTTATGGCATGTAAAAATTTATACTTTGTGATATAGTCAATGTGAGCATACTTTATCTGCTCTTCTAGTTCATAAGACCCTTGAGGGAATTAATAATCCATGTCTGATTCATCTTTGTGTCCCCAGAATAGCTAGCATATTCTCTTGTCTATAGTAAATGCTCAAAATATGTATTTGTTGAATAAATTTAATATTTGTTGAGTAAATGAGACAACTTTAGTAAGCTTTGAATGATGTACACATTTGTCTTCAATGCATGGATCCTTGGATTAATGTAAAGTGAGTAATCAAAAGTCAAAGGCACAAGTATTTATGATAAAAAAAGATTTTAAAGCAGCAAGCTATCATTACAACTCTCTTTATTCTGGCCCTTCTAACCAACATTTAAAATAAATCAAGTGCTCCAGCTCTAAGTTTTAACAAAGACAAATCAAATGTTCTATCTCATTGACATTTGACCAAATAATGATGTAATTATATTCCATTGACCTTCAGTAGGCATAATTTGTCACATCACCTGAATCTAGCCTTGTCAAACATGATATATAATTTTCCATAATTCAGCATATTTTTAGAACTCTTTTCTCTTTCACACTATTCATAATATTCTACATCATGCCCTATAGGCCTACCCAATTTTAACACCTGGTTTTTGAGGTTCCACTATGTACTAGAACATATGTAATCTAATTTAGTTCTCACAACAGCCTCATAAAATTTTCAATACCCCAAAACACCTATTTAAAATACTATTATGTAAACATAACACCTCTTTTCAAATGGTGTGTGTACGCCTGTGTGGGGCTGCATTTTTACATAGATATTTTTGAGGGAAACAAGGACATATGGTTCAGTTAAATATGTAGTTAGTTGAAACCCCCTTAATGAATTGCATGAATTTACTTGCCTTCACTTCTGTTGTGTGTTTGTTGTATTTCATTTGCATATGAAGAACAGGACATCACCAGAGGCCAGAAGGCCCACAGGAGAACTGTCCAGTGGGACAGGGCAGGTAACTTGTGATGGAAGAGTTGGCCCTAGCACTATGCTACCAAATCATTCAGGGAATTTCTCTTCAAATGTATACATGGGGAAACTAAGTAGGGAAAACTGAACTCATATTTCAAAAGCATTTGAGAAGTGTCTTATGTTATATCATAATGTAAAAGTTCCAAGTAGTACTGCAGCAGATAAATTTTGCTTAAGCCAGCTTGTCCCAAGCTTTGCCAAAGGAAACATTGGCAGGTATATTTCTATGTGTGTAACATTCTTTCATTTGCTTCTTCATGCAACAGATATTTTGACCCCTTACTTTGTGCCAGATAATTGCTCTAGACTCTGGGGATTACAGCAGATAACTCCACACTCTTTTGGTGCTTACTAAATAGGAACATCTCATGGAACAGATTTTGGGAAGTATTGGTCAAGAAGTTCTTGTGTTCAATTGCTGTAAGGAAGAAAATTTCAAGGATATATGGTTTCTTCTTAGATGTACGATTATGTGGGATGATGACTAGCTATCAGAGCAGCAGGCCCTCATACTGTTTTGACTCCTACAGATATTCTCTAGGGGCAGAGTTATGAGAACCACAGCATTTGAGAGATTAGAGGAATGCTTTCTTCCTCATTCTGAAGCTAATGTGACCCATGCACACACCCACGCCTGCTGACAAGAGTATCATCTGTGGCCAGCTAGCCATATGGACACCTCCACAGGACCCTCCTGATGTCTTCCTGACCTGCATTTGCTCTCATTCTCACCTCCACTTAGCTCAGAATTTTTGTTCATATATCTTCACCCATTTAGTCATTATATTTATGCCAATTTTTCTCAGTATTTTCCTACAGCATGAGGGAAAAAATGACGTTGGTAGTTAGACCATTGGACTTTCAGGGGGAAATTTTCTGGAAGAATCTGAGTGAAGTTGAAAAACATTGGTGGGGGGGTGAGTAGAACTGGAAACGAAGGAAGTGATGAACTTGAGAATTTGCTGTGACAGGAAGTAGAGATATTTAAACGTCACTTAACTAATCTATCAGAGAAGTTTGAATGAAAACTTACTGGCACAGGGATAAGTAAGGTGAGGTGAAAAATCCTGGGATGGGAGATTCATTTCCTAAGTAAAAGAGTCAGGTTGCTGGAAGGATTAGCTTTGAAAACAAGGGACTATTTTTATCTTTGATTCAGTGAGGAATGAAGAAAGGGTGGGCATAGGAACAGATAAACTTTGAAGTGGACATAGCATAGATTACCTATTCCATTAAAGGTCACATGCCTTGTCTGTTCTTCCTTTATAGTACATGTCACCAGACATTGAGTCAGCTTTTCTATAGTCCTGATCTTCAAAGATGAAGACAAAACGCTGTATGTGCCCAACATTGTAAATTAAAGGATCTACAAGATCCCTTTCTAAATGACTTTATTAGAAAGATACCAGTAGAGGTTTTGGCTCTCCTAACCAAGCCCTATTCTCCTTTTTGCCAGTAGAAGAGGTCGATAGGTCTAAAAGTAGGGAAGAGTCACCCTGAGATTCAGAATGCATGAAGAGAGGCTCTGTCCTTATTGCTTGTGAGCGAGGCTCCCCTCCCTGAAGCCAAGGTAAGTGAAGAGGTCTGTCCAAGAATTGTAAAGACTGGAGATTTGGGCATGAGGGAAAAGTGTTGGCATTTCATTCTTCAACTGATTTCTGCTTAGTCAGTTGACTCTCTGTCCTATCTTATACCACCTGAACAAGAAAAATATAATTGAAAAAAAAATGAGTTATCTAGTGGGGTCTTTATCTCTTGCAGCCTTTCCTGAGCTTGTCTGCATTCACTGTTTCATCTCCTACTCTTCAGAAAATCCAGGTGGTTCTGCCACAGCATCTGTCTCCTTGTGACTTGCAGGTACTGGGAAACCCAAAGAGATAATGCTGAAATACCTTCATAACCAGAAAATGATTTTTTTTGAAAGTTCTCAAAGGTAAGCATTTTGCCAATGTGAAAAAGGTGAGACAAAAAACGGCAGAAGCACTAAAAGGCATCCAAATTGATGAGTTCAAAAACTGTTTTCAGCAGTGGAAAAAGTGTCTTGACAGGTGGTATTGTAGCAAATGAAGACTAATTTGAAGGTGACTGATATTTAAACACATATGAATAGGCCATAGGCCAGGCTCACAGAAGAACTGAAGCCCTGTCCAATGAATGAGAGGAGGTGAGAGATCCTAAGACACTTTGGGTCTGTTCCCTGCCTCCCAGCCATGCGTGAGTCATTGGTACCACATGGGAGGAGCCCTGGTCAGGGCACAGCAGCAGGCAACTGGAACACAAGTGGAATGGACAACAAAACCTGTGCTCAGACAGTCACTGAGAGCATGTCTTTCATCAGTGCAGTCTATTGACTGGCTCCAGGGCTGGAAAAGCTTGCCTGAAGATTGAACTTGACTGTCACTCATGGCCAGTAGCTGGTGGCCAACATTCCCACCAGATCAGGAAAAATCACCTCTCAGCCCCATGAACTCAGGGCAGATCCCCTCCAAAAAAGAGAACTAGCTCTTTTTTCAAGAGCTGAGCATAGACTTGAACAGGGAGGGAGTGGTACAAAAGACACCCAAAGGCTCTTCCAGTGGGAAGGCATCTGAGCTGCAAACCACAGACAGCAGATGGGGGGCCCATTCCCCCCTACCTGCTCTCTGCAGAGTGCTTACAACAGGGACTGAAAATGAATCTGACAAGTTTAACAGCAAGAGAGAAAATCTATTGTAGAGAGAACTGTTACAGGGTAGAGCAAGAAACTGAGGTGAATGCCCCTCTCTCACTCACTGAGTGATCTATGTTGAAAAACAGAAGGGGTCCTAAAAAGAGGATTATTAACTAATGTCAGAGAAACAAAATCAAATAAAGAGAGGGAAGAGATGCATGTCACAAATGAGGAAAAGTCAACAATGACAAGTAGGCAATTCTCAAAGTCCTAAAAAGACAGCACCAGAAAAAAGTAGTGCTCAGAGTACAAACAATGGAAATCCCCCAGAACGACCTGCCCCAGATAACAGTCACAGAAATCAGAGATTGGATGGCTAAAATGAAAGGAGAGAACCAAAATAAAGTAGAAGCAAAACTCTCCAAATTCATACAGGAAGTAAAAGCAGAGTTGGCCAATTTCAGAAAGGCCCATTATGAAATAATGGAAGTGAAGAGCTGCATCCTGAAAATTAAAGCAACAGTAACAAGCATAGGGAGCAAAACCAATCAGGCAGAGTAAAGAATCTCAGAGCTTGAAGACCAAAGTATGAAACTAACGCAGACTGTCAAAAAGAGGAAAAAAGCTAAAAAAGAAGGAGCAAAGTCTCCAAAAGATATAGGATTATGTCAAAAAGCCAAATCTACACCTGATTGATATCCCTGAAACAGGAAGGGAAATTGAGAACACCATGGAACAAGCATTCCATGAGGTCATCCAAGAAAATTTCCCACAAGGTATTACATGAGAAGATCATCCCCAAGACATATAGTGGTCCACCTCCACAAAGTAAGAATGAAAGAAAAAAATTCTAAAGGCAGTAAGAGAGAAAGATCAGATCATCATTTAGGGAATACCCATCAGAATTGCTCCAGACTTATTTGCAGAGACACTACAAGCCAGAAGGAATTGGAGTTCAATTTTTTTTTTTTTTTTTTTTGTTGAGTTGGAGTCTCACTCTGTCACCCAGACTGGAGTGCAGTGGCCGCTCCTGGCCACCACAGCCTCGACCTGCTGGGCTCCAGCGATCCTTCCGCCTCAGCCTTCCGAGTAGCTGGAACTAAAGGCACGCGCTACCACGCCCGGCTAATTTTTTGATTTATTGTAGAGATGAGGTCTCGCTTGCCCAGGCGGGTCTCGAACCCGCGGGCTCAGGCAATCCACTCACCTCAGCCTCCCAAAGGCATGGGATTACAGGCTGAGCCACCGTGGAGTTCAATTTTTAAAGTTCTTAAAGATAAGTCATTCCAGACCAGAAATATCTGTCTCACCAAACTAAGCTTTATTAGAGATAGAGATTTAAAATCTCCCCCAGACATCCAATCCCTAAGAGAATATACTGCCTTCATTCTAGCCATTCTGGAGATGCTTAAGAAGGTGTTGAACACAGAAAAAAGAATGGTCATATCCATCACAAAAGTACAGAAGAGCACAGAGTTAACAGAGCATACAGAACATTCACAAAACTGAAAATACACATATATAAATACAATAGTAAAAAGGAAGCAAAGTAACCCTCTGAGATTCCGAAGGATAAACTCTCACATTTCAATAATTAATTTGAACATGAATGAACTGAATGTACCACTGAAGAGACATCAAATGACAAACTGGATAAAGAAGCATGATCCTACAGTGTGCTATCTCTGGGAAATTCATCTCCCTGCAAAGACCACCCATAGGTTCAAAATTAGAGGCTGGAAAATTATCATTCAGGCAAATGGGAAACAGAAGAAAGCAGATGTAGCTATTCTAATGTCAGACAAAGCAGACTTCTATCTTAAACATATATGCACTCAACACAGATACACCAGGTTTTATAAAACAACTAAAAAGTAAATTAAGAGAGGACATTGACACACACACAATCATAGTTGGAGACCTAAATACCCCACTAACAGCCTTAGACAGATAATCAAGGCAAAAAACCAACAAGAGGATCTAAAACCTTAATTCAATGCTCAATCAAATAGATTTAATAGATATCTCCAGAACACTCCACACAACATCTACAGAGTGTGTACTCTACTCATCAGCACATGGAACATATTAGTAACCCAAGATAGGTCATATGTATAGACATAAATCAAGCATGAACACATTTCAAAAGATTGAAATAATGCCATGCATCTTTTCAGATTGCAGTGGAATAAATATAAATATCACCACCAACACGAAACTCCAAAACACAAAAAACATGGACACTAAACAGCATGCTGCTGAACAACTTATGGGTCAACATGAAAATCGAGACAGAAATAAAAAGATTCCTGGAAACAAACAAAAACAAAGACACATCTTATCAGAAGCTCTGGGATGCCATGAAGTCAGTATTAAGGGGAAAATTATAGCATTGCATGTGCACATCAAGAAAATAGAAAGAGCACAAGTAAACAGCCTAATGTCACACCTAAGGGAGCTGGAAATACAAGATCAACTAAATCCTAATAATTTCAGTAGAAAAATCAAGGTCACTAAGATAAAATCACAGTAGCAGGATATAGAAGACAAAAATGCCATAGAAAGGATCAACAAGACAAAACTGCTGTTTCTTTGAAAGGGTAAATAAGATTGATGGGCCCCCTGCCACATTGACTAAAAGAGAGAGAAAGTCCAAATAAACACAAAAAGGTGAAGTTACAACTGAGCCTGAGGAAATTCAAAAGATTGTCAAAGATTATTATGAACAATAACATGCAAATAAACTAGAAAGTCTAAAGGAAATGGAGGACTTTCTGACATCACACAACATTCCAAGGTTGAAACAAGAAGAAATTGAAACTCTAAATGAACCAATAACATCAACTCAGTCATAAGAAGGAAAGGAAATCAACTCAGTCATAAGAAACCTCCCTGCCAAAAGAAGCCCTGGACCAGCTGGCTTTCTAGCTGAATTCTACAAGACATACAAGGAGCAGCAATGCCTATCTTATTGAAAGGTTTCCAGGCAATCAAGAGTGATGGAATTCTCTCCAATTCATTTTATGATGCTAACATCATACTGATACCCAGACCCGGCAAATACCCAACAAAGAAAGAGAAATACAGGTCAATCTCCTTGACGAACATGGATACAAAAATTCTCAACAAGATTCTAGCATATTGGATCCCAAAATACATCTCAGGGATCATTCACCATGAACAGGTGGGCTTCATTCCCAGGATACCGGCCTGGTTCAACATTTACAAGACCATAAACATAATTCAGCACATTAACAAATGCAAAACCAGGAACCACATGATTATATCATGAGATGCAGAAAAATAATTTGACAAAAATCCAGCTCCCTTCTTGATAAAAGCCTAGGCATAGAAGGAACATTCCACAAAACATGAAGAACCATCTATGATAAACCCAAAGCCAACATCTTGTTTAATGGGCAGAAGCTGGAAACATTCTCCCTAAGAACTGGAGCAAGACAAGGATGCCCACTCTCACTCCTCCTATTCAATATGGTGCTGGAAGTCCTAACCAGAGCAATCAGGCAAGAGAAGGAAATCAAATAGGAAGGAGGAAGTCAAGCTATCCCTCTTTGCAGACGATATGATCTTGTATCTTGGAAACCCTGACAAAAGCCTCTTGCATTGACAAATGACTTTAGTAAAGTTTCTGGATATAAAATTAGTATGCAAAAGACAGTTGCATTCCTATAGACCAGCAACAAGCAGGCAGAGAACCAAATAAAAAGTACAATTCCATTCACATTAGCTAAATTAATAAATAAGTAAACAAACAAATAAATAAATAAAATACCATGGCATCCACCTAACCAGAGAAGTGAAAGACCTTTACAATGAGAACTACAAAACACTGCTCAAAGAAATAATGGAAATACATCACAAGAATCAACATTGTCAAGATGTTCATCCTACCAAAGGTAACCTACAGATGCAATGCAATACCCATCAAATTACCAATATAGTTTTTCTCAGATCTGGAAGTGAAATTCATACAGAAACAAAAAAGAACACAAATAGTCAAAATAATCCTCAGCAAAAGGAACAAAGCAAGCGATGTCACACTTCCAGACTTTAAACTTTATTACAAGGCTATAGTAACCAAAATGGCCTGGTATTGGTACAGAAATAGGCACACAGACCAATGGAACAGGACAGAGAACCCAGAAGTAAAAACATGATCCCTCAACCAACTCATCTTTGACAAAACCATCAATAATAATCGTTGGGAAAAGGAGACCATAATTAGCAAATGGTGCTGGGAAAACTGGCTAACCACATGCAGAAGAATGAAACTGGACCCCTACTTATCACCATATACAAAAATCAACTCAAAAGGATCAGAGACCTAAATGTAAAACCTCAAACTATAAGAATCCTAGAAGAAAACACCTTTATGCACATTGGAGTAGGCAACGAGTTATTCACCACATCCCCAAAAGCGAATGCCGTAAAAGCTAAGATAGACAAGTAAGACCTCATCAAACTGAAAAGCTTTTGCACAGCAAAAGAAATCATCAAGAGAGCAAGGAGACAACCTACAGAATGGGAAAAAATATTCCGAAATTATGCTTCTGACAAAGGCCTAATATTCAGGATCTACAAATGAACTGAAAGGAAAAAAAATAAATAAATAAAGCAACCTCATTAAAAAGTGGGTAAAGAACATGAACAGATACTTCTCAAAAGATGACATACAAGCAACCACCAGACACATGAAAAAAATGCCCAGTCTCACTAATCATCAGATAAATGCAAATCAAAACTACAATGAGATACCATCTGGCTGGTAAGGTTGGCTATTATTAATAAGTCAAAACACAACAGATGCTGGCATTGGTGAAGAGAAAAGGGAATGCTTCTATACTGTTGGTAGGAGTGCAAACTAGTTCAACTTCTATGGAAAACAGTGTGTTGATCTCTAAAATAACTAAAAATTGATCTCCCAAAAGATCCAGCAATCCCAGAGGAACATAAATCGCTCTACCACAAAGGCACCTGCACACCCAGGTTTATTTCTGCTCTATTCACAATAGCAAAAACATGGAACCAACCCTGCTGCCCATCAGAAGTGTACTGGATAAGAAAATGTGGTACATATACACAATGGAGTATTATGCAGCCATAAAGAAGAAAAAATAATGAATTTCACAGCAAATTGGCTGGAGTTGGAGACCATCACACTAAGTGAACTATCAGAGAAACTAATAACTGAATACCACATGTTCTCACTCACAAGTGGCCCTAATAGCCACATTAGCACAAGGATGGGGTTAGCAGTTGCTGGGCACTGCTAGGGGTGGGAGGGAGAAGAAGAGTAGGGAGTCATGTGACAACATAAGGAATACCTGGACAACTACTAGGGGGAGTGAAAGCCAGTTAGAAGCCCAAATGTCACCTTCATGCAACCTACTTATGTAGTTAAGCCTCACTTGTACCACACATCTGTACAATAAAAATAAAATAAAAATATGAATAAATACATAATTTTTAATAAATACAAAAACAGGATATGTGGTACAGTATGCCCAAGAAGAATGATGAGATGTGCTCTTCAAGTCCTCAGTTCCCAGGAAGCATAATGATGCCACCTGCACATGCCCACACTCCTAGCATTCACTGTGGCAGACAGATGAGAATATATTGATAGGCTTGGGGTGGGATTGAAGCAGAGGTGTGTGACCATCAGAGGGCTGTGGCATAAAGCTGGAGGTCAGATTGATACGGAGGCCAAATCTCATGAAGGTGGCTAATGCTTAGGAGATCTCTCAGGAGCGAGACTTGTCAGTGGGGCCAGTTGCAGCAATCACACATCGTGACACAGCCTGTAGACAGTGAGCTGGTGCAGCTGACCTGTGAGTGGGCGGTAACCTCATCCTGGTAGGAAAGACATTTGGCTACCCCACTGAAACTATACACATCTCTAGCCCGCACTGAGTCTGTGATGGAAGGAGATGACCTTTGAATTGAATTTGACATAAAAGGTTTATAAATAAAAAGGACTAAGCTTCAAATGCTGAAGTGAGGTGGTTCTAAGAACCACAATATTTAGGAAAGTAAACAAATCAAGCCATGGTGCTGTTAAGGGACCCACTATTTGGCTGAATAGGACCAAACATAGCATAATTGGAGACCATTACTGGAAAAAACAAAAGTTTTATGTTTATATTTTCAATGAATTGACAGTCCTCAACCAATTTGTTATAAATAAATTGCGCTTGGATTTAAAGTTCATACACGGTAATGTGAGCTTCTTGAGAGCAAGGGTGACATTTCTATTAATCTTTCCTCTATAATCCTTTACAGAGTTTGGGATACTGTTGAACAGCTAATCAATAATAAATACATATTGATCCATGTGAATTAATAAAGTTGTTTTCCTTACAGGTTGGTCGAATGAGTTTCACAACTGCAGGCTTATGTGAAACAGCAGAGAGGCCGATATTCCTATTGCATTAGCTGATACAAGAAGGTACACAGGGGACACCATGGGAATGTACAGAAGTTTGGTCATGTTCAAGGCCAATCCTTAAATTCTGTCCTCAGAGCCTCACTGCAGACTTTCATTTGTACTTGACCCACAGAGTTTATTCCCTTTCCCATTATTGCTTAAGAATTTTTTTCTCTTAAAAAAATAAAAACAAACAAAAAAACTCCTATTTTGGCAATCTGCTTTCATTAATTTATGAAACAAATGTTTTCAATGCCTCCTATATATCAGGTACTGCGCCAGGGAATCAAGAGTAAGCTAACCACTCCTGTCATGATGGCTTAGTGGGAAACTCTGAATTAATGAAAGAATCCCACAAACAAGTGAATAAACACAAGTGAAAATCATTATTAAGGAAAAGAGCCTGACCTTGTGAAAACAAATAACAGAGAGGTGTAACCTAGCCTGGAGTGAGGTCATATTGGGCTGAGTGTTGATGGATGGATAGCAGTTAGCTGGTCAAGGGGAATTTAGATGGATTTGTGGAGGAGTATTGCTTCCAACTCAGGGACCCACATCTGTAAATGTCATTCAGTAGTAGGGAACATGGCGTCTTTGTGTAGCTTATCACTTAATTCAGGAACAAATCAGAAGCCCCGTAATACTTGCCTAGTTTAACTGTCATGGGGAAATTAATTGTCCTTTAATTTCCCCTTCCTCTTTTTCTCAAATACAAAATAGAAAGTGGTTCTCACCTATCTTCTCCCTGAAAACCAATATTAGTCAGGTTTTTATAGAGAAACAAAACCAGTAAGATATATAGATAGACAGACAGATAGATAAAAGGTTTATTATAAGAATTGGCCTATGCAACTTTGGAGACTGAGAAGTAAATACCATCTGCAAACTGAAGAACTAGGAGAGCTGGTGGTGTGATTCAGTCGGAGTCTGAAGGCCTGAGAATGTGGGGAGAAGAGCATGGGGTGGGGGAAGGGCCCAGGGGGAGAGTCTGCAGGTGTAAATTTCAAATTTTGAAGGCTTGAGAACCCGGAATACTGATGTCCTAGGGCTGGAGAGGGTGGGTATCCTGGCTCAAGAAGGGGAGAATAACATGCAGCCTTCTTCTACCTATTTGTTCTACCTGGAATTGGATAGTGCCTGCTCACATTGGTGGGGGTGGATCTTCTACTCAGTCTACTGATTCAGATACCAATCTCTTCCAGAAACACCCTCATAGACACACCCAGAAATAATATTTTATCAGCTATGTGGGCATCTCTCAGTTCAGACAAATTGATGCATAAAATTAGCAATCATAAAACCTCACACAGATGTCCAATGACATGGTTAAAGGGCCTGAACAATGTCAGTAAAATCACACCAATTGACTTCAGCTGGAAAAAAGACTGTGGGGTGAGGGAGCAGAAAGAACGGAGAAGGAACATCACCCCTGGCCATGTTGTGCCTGTTTATGAGCTAAGAAAGCATCTGACTCTGACATTCATTGCTAGTATTTTTACCGTGAGTTTCAGGGAAGTATCCTGAAATGCATTCTTCTGGAAACCAATGCTAAGATGGGCTCTTAATCCAAGTTCCTGAGAGGTATTGAGAACTGAGCAGCCAAGAAGGTGTAACTACACAGGGAAGGCCAGCTCCTGACTGAAGCAGAGCAAAGTTTACTTCATTAAAGGCTGAGGGAGAAGAAGGAGGACAGTAAGAAAGGAAATTCAATAGAGTGGCTACAGGCATTGTCTCCCTGTCAGAATACCCCAACCAATCCGTCACATCTGCCCCCTGGAAGCTGGCTATCAAGGGAGCTGTAGTCATAGCTAATTTCTATGCCGAGCAGAAAAGGGAATTTACACATTTACATTCTGTAATTAAAGAGAGATGGGATTTTGTTGCAAAATCAAAGATCATACAAAGCTTCAGTCACTTACAAGACTGAAATTAAACTTGTGGGTTCAGCCTTTGCAGGGTCCCAAGTCGCCCCACCGCTGCAGTCATGTTAGGTGCTGGGCTTGGGGCTTCCTTCACTCAAATTCTTGTGCCTTTCCCTTATGTTTGTTTTATGGAGAAACTCGTGGAGCCAGACAGACTTGTAGGCAAATCTTGAACGTTCCTTGACTACCCTGAGCCTCAGTTTCTTTCTAAAGTGAAATGATCTGATAGTTCGTGTAATAGGGCTGTGGTCAGGGGTAATAAGTTAACATCTATAAAGTACCTAGAATCTAGTGCTCAGATGTAAGCTCTATGACTACAGTCCATTTTGTGTACTTTTATTCACTGCTTCCTCCTCAGTACCCAAAACAGTGCTAGGCACAACATAGGCACTCAATAAATGCCAGCAAATTAATGAATGCCACATGAATCTTAATAAATGTTACCTAGTGTTATATCTTCTCTTTAGAGACCAAGTCTCTTGAATGAAATATTGTCCCTCCTACTTGTGACTTTGTAAGATATGTAAAGCAGACCACAGTTCCCTATTCCACTTTTGTTCTCCTCCAAGCATAAATTGAATCCTGTCCCTGAAGCCTTGAGATGGTTTCCTTATGTCAGTACAATGCCTAGTATCTTTAAGGTGGTTCCCGAGAACATCATAACCTGGTCCTTGACTGCATCTCATTCTTCATCTGTGGCCCCCTGATAGCAAGTTTCTCCTTCCCAACTGCCTGTAATAGCGCAACTCTGGACGCTAGTTCTGTTGGACCATATGGTTTCCCAAACGAGCCATAGCATCTTGCTTTCAGGCCTTCAAATATCTATTATTTTCCCCCTAGTATTCCTTCATTCTTCATCTCACTAGCTCCCACTTACTCTTCACACTTCAAATTAAATGTTTCTTTCACAGCATATTTTTCATTGATTCTCTAAACTAGGTTAGATACCCCTGTTATAAGTTCCCATAACACTCTATACACCTCTTAATGTCCTTTAGCATATAGAAATCTTTGTCCTATTGGTATTGCTTCTTGATGAAAGAACCCATGAGGGTTAGAACTCTGTTTTGCTCATAGTATCCCTGTGCTCATGGTATCCCTGCAGCCTAGCGAAGTGTGTGGTACTCAAGGGATGCTCACAATGTATTTGTAAATAAATGTGAAACGAAGAAAATATAACAAATAAAGGCTTTGTTTTTTTATTACTTTAATTTAAAGGTGTGGGGTAAAATTCAGGGTCAGGGATACAAATGGTCATTGTACAGGTAAAGTTTCGGCCTCACTTTGGTCCCCATATCACCTGGTTTGAGATAAGTACCCTTACTGATAAGTGTACCCCACCTTCTCCCTTCCCTGGCAGTTTCCCACTACTGCCAATCTCTTTCTTATGGTATTATAATTTTTCAGGGTCTGCTTATGAGTGAGAACATCTGGTATTCAGTTATTTGTTTCTGTAGTAGATCACTATGTATTACAGACTAAGTCCATCCAAGTTGCTGCAAAGCTCAAAATTTTGTCCTTCTTTATAGCTGTGTAATAGTCCATCATGCATATGTACCACATTTTTTTACCCAGTCTACTTTTGATGAACAGCACGGTTAGTTCCATGTTTTTGCTATTATGAATAGTGCTGCAATAAACATGCATGCACGGTGTCTTTTTTAATAGAGGTTCTGCTTCTACCTTCATTTCCTGCCAGATCTGTGATTTGGTCAAGTTACTTACTCTTCATTCGGTCTTAATTTTTACCTATGCAAATAGAAATAATACTACTGATCCTATGGACTTTTACAAAGTTAATTACAGTATGTGGAATATTTCAAGCAGTGGCTGTCTCATAAGAGGTGCTTTAAAAATTTAGCAATAGTCATTTATAGCTGTCATTGATAATCTGTCTAAGGCCAGCCTTGAAGATAAGCTACTTATCTACCCATCCAGAACAATTAATACTTGACAAATAATTAAGAACAATTGTTTCCTTTATTGCACTTCTTAATTGCTCCTTGACATCAGGGTGAACTAAAGATATTAGCTTAAGTGCAGAAGGGGAAAAAGAGAAAAAAAAAGACGAAAATTATGTAGAGAAGCAATCTGAGCATAAGAGAAATGGTATGCAAAGGCAGAAATAATGTTCTATGGTTGTTTGTAGCCATTCATGAGTGGGTCTGCAGAAAGTGTCTGATGGACCGAGAGCTCATCCTCCTTGCTTCCCTTCTCTCCCTTAACTATGGATGGTTCTAAGGTGTCCTTGCCAGGTTCTTTCACAGGGAGACCTCATCTTTACCTAGTTCTGTGCCCAGGCTGGGCGTTCCAGTGTGTGGTGTGGGCATCCGTGAATGCCCAAGAAGCTCTGCCTTGACATCGCCTGTGATCACACATCAAACCCAAGTCCATTTTTATCAATCAGTCTTCAGAAAGCACCAAAAGTGAGCAAATGTTCTAAATTGGATAGTGGCACTCAACATTTCACCATCTCTTGGCTGTTACTAGCAACCTAACATTTATCTGAACAATCCTTTTTTTTTTTTAAGAGAAGTGATTCAAACAAATTGTTCCTGTATAAATGAGGGTGAGTCTGCTGTTGAAAGTTCTCAACATTGAGTGACCTCTGCTCTCACTGTATATGTTGGTGGTCACTGTAGTTTAAGTTACTAAGGTTTTAAAATTCTGTTTTATACCTATGGAATTAAGGTACTATTGTCATGTGCTTCAGTGATTTAATAATTTACACTGATGAGTGAGCATTTCTTTATTAGATCTTCTTTTTGTACTTTCTTTTTTCATGGAGTTATTTATGATAGGTAAGTCTTAGCCATTTTATAGATAAAGATAATTGAGCTTCAACAACATTAAGTAACTTTTCACCGCTTTATATTTCTGGAATTTGATGGGAAAAGAACAAAAGGGATTGGTGCAACTTGGCATCATTAATGGTCAGTTACTGAAGACCCATATGTTTCTGCACTACTTACTGTCAACTCATATCACATGTACACATAGTTCAGAGAGATTTTGGCTGATTCCATATAATTGACAGGAAGGTAGAAATGCCCATTTGCAATTGATTTTTTTGGACATAAAATGCCAAAAATATTGTATCTTTAAAAATGACTTGTACCAACTAGGTTTTTCCGACACCATATGACAACTTGAGAAGAAATTACATGTAATTTTAAAACAAAAAATAATCTGAATGGCTTCCATGGGAGAAACTATAGAAAGAAGGTATAGTGGCTGCTGTAGTGTTTCACCCAAATTAACTACTCCCTGCTTCCCTTAAGGACTAAAACCCCTGTTTCCCCAGCTGTTGGGAGTGTTAGGAGCCAAGTGTTCTAGGTTTAGTCTGTGTCTGGGCCTTGTCTTCTGCTGAAGAGAGTCACCTTGCCCAAGGTAACAGTCTTTCCCCAGGTCAACACACATACAGTGACCGGTAGATGTGGGAGAAAAAATGCTTGACCTCTAGCCTTAATTTGGGGGAGTCTGAAGGGTCACCCAGCTCTAGAGCTCCTGTAAGTAAAACTAAGTGAGTATGCCACCCCCAATGGCATGAGAGGTGCCCTGTGGGCCCATCCTTTATAATGGCAGCTTTGTATACCCTTAGAGTCCAGTTCAGATTTCATTGCTTCTTCCTCCTTATTAGGGACTCAGAGGAGGTTGCCGTAGGGAGTGCATACTCTGTCTTTGAAACAAGGACTTATTTTAGGATATAGCTCATGTGTTGCCTTATATGGCATGTCTGCCTGTTTTTAATTTATTCAATATATATATGTTTAGAAATTAATGAGGAGAAACAGTTAAGCTCCTTTGGCTAAAAAAAAAAAAAAAAGAGCACAGAGAAACAAAGACAAAGGGTTCTCTCAACTAAAAACTAATTCCACTATTCATCAGCAGCCTCCAGCTGAATTAAAATAACCCTCTGAGTAGATTTGGAATACTAGATCTGGTTTGAAACCTAGACCCTTCCGTGCCTTGATAAGCACTTTCTTACCCCATATATGTGGGGTAAGGTCATGCCTGAATGGGGCTTGGATTTGAAAACCTTTTCTGGCTCCAGAGATAGCTGTAAATTAGAAAATGCTGAATTTGAAGGTTGGGCAGAAGCTCTCCCAACTTCTGGTTAAGGTGGAAAAATCACTTGTAAAAACCACAATCCATTTTTTCTCTACTCCTCAGACTCCAGATCCTCATTTGGGATACCTGACTGACCATTATCCCCATACTCATGATGTTCCCACCCAGCCTCTGATCTTCACTCGTCCTGTTTGAATTCAAAGTTTCTTGAAGGACACCCTCTTTTGGGCTGTTTCTTCCAGAACAGAAGGGGCAGTTGCTAGGCCACTCGCTATAGATTTTGGCAAAGTGAAAGGGAACCTAGTTTCTTAATTCCACCTCTGAGCTGGGTATGGGGCCAGGTGTTTTTGCACATAGATTCTCATTTTATCTTTTCCACTAATCTCGAAGTAGGAATTATGATCATCCCTCTGCAGGTACATTACCCCAAACAAAAATCAAATTACTTCTCCATGGTCATTCAGCTAGGAAATGGCAGAAGTAGGATTTAGAATGAGGTCTAACTCCAAAGCCTGTGCTCCATACAAAGTTTCCCTGCCCTACTCTCTTCTGGTGGTACTAGACGTTCATGGTTGCACTTCTTCCTTTTGTCAAAACACCATATTAAGTAAAGGTTCCTGTGAAATGTTAACATGATCCTGGTCAGTAGCACATTAAAAACACAAAAATCTTATTCTGTTCAGAAGACAAGATAACATCTTACATGGAATCTACACGGCACAGACCATTTATGCCAAGACAACATGTTTTTAATCACAACTAAGGTTTTTGAGCTTGCAGAGCTTATAGTCTAGAATTGTATTGATCCTTACAGCAAATCTGTAGAGTCAGTTTACCTTAACCCCATTGATAACTGATGAAATGGGATGTGAGAGAGGTTCAGTAATTTGTCTAGAGTCATCATCTAGTAAATGGCCAATCATAGCTTAACCCCAGCTCTTCTGACTCTGAATCTTGCTGTCCTGGCACTACATTGTGCTGATTTGAGTGATCTCCACAGGTCCACAGGCCTCCCCTCAAAAAAAAAAACCCCTTACTTCCACTTGCTCCATTGTTTAACCTTGCTCAAGTTAGAATCACTTCTTAAACAAGTTAAGATATGATAATGATGATATCGAGGAGGATAGCATTAGATAGCTACATTAAATTATTAGCATGGATTATTTCTCCTGATTAAAACTTCACAGTGTTCAATGTAGCTCCACAAATCTTTTTAAAAGTTTTCAATTGTTTGTTGTGAAAGAATGAACTGAGGATAGAGAAAGGTCTTTGGCACTGTATTTCATCCTTACACCATTTAATATTGATCATTATTCATTTATTTATTCAATTAATCATTCTTCTCTTGATTTAACAAATGTGCTTTGGGTTCCCTCCAGGATATTACAGTTGATATACAAACACATAAGACAAAAGTTTCTTCCTCATGGAGTGTATAGACATGGCGGAGTCTTTAACATGCAAAACAATAAATACATGAAGTGAGTTTGAGCTCAAATTATTTTAAGTGCTATAAAGAAATTGCACGCCTATAATCCCAGCAACTTGGGAAGTGGAGGTGAGTAGATTGCTTAAGCTCAGGGGTTCAAGATCAGCCCACACAAATTGGCAAGACCTCATCTCTACAACAAATCAAAAAATTTATAAAAAAAGAAATTATCCAGATTAAAAGGTTGCAGAACGACTGGGGTGGGGGTGGGAATGAAAAGGGACATTTCTGCTATTTCTGCCAGGCTTTTCCGAAGACACAATAATGGTGGAAATGAGGAGGAGTCAGCCCAGAGAAGGTCATTTCAAGCAGGGGACTAAGACTTGAGTCAATAAAAGGTCTGGGAAGTTCAAAGAACAGAAAAATGGACAGTATAAACCGAGTCTGGTGAAAAAAGGGAAAATGTAGGAGGTGAGGTGGGAGTGGAAAGTGGGATCAGATCATGGGACACTTGAGAGGCCAGAAGCTCAGTTTTTTCTAATTACCCCAGGGAACCAATGCAAGAGTTTAAGCAACATAATTTGATTTTTGTTTCAAAAGGGTCTCTGGCTACATGAGGAGAATGGCTCACAGGGGAGGAAGATGAAAACCAGCAGCACTGCTTTAAGAGGGTATACAGGTAACAAAGATGAGAAATTAGAGAGGTTTGGACAAGGACAAGGATGGCAAATCACGCCCAGGTACCAAATCTGGCCATTTAACAGGAGAATTTTGCCAACCATTGGACTAGGGGCTTGTGAGAAGGGGTTGGATGCAGAACATATTTTGGATGTAGAGTTAACAGGGTTGGCTGGTGGACTGAATGTGGAATGGAGAGGAGAGAGGAACTAGAGTGGTCAGGGTGATGATGTTTGACCCTGAGCAGAGAGGCGAATTATTAACTGAGACAAGAAAGATTGAGTGGAGAGCAGTTTTGAGACAAGGAAATTAAAAGTCCCATTTTAAAACCCATGTGAAGAATTCTTTAAGAGAAACCCAACATTTAGGTTTATAATCACTTTGTGCATTAGAGTAATAATAATCCATGTAATCTAATCCTGAGCAAAAAAAAAAAAAAAAATCCTGCTATTGGCACTATTATTCCTATTTGACTTGCATGTTCTGAACCCTAACCAAACCAGACTACTTTCTGGCACAGAGTAGACGCATTATGTTATCATCATCGTCATCATCATCATCATTATCATTACCATTTCACTCCAATGACTCAGCAAAAGTCCATTCCTGAAGCACTAGCCTGACCCACATTTGATATTCTTCAATTTGGCTGCATAGGCTGACTGGAGAAAAGTTTACAATTTTATAGATAGGGAACCTTCAAATCCATATTATTAAATAATTCCATATCTTTCTTATTGAATTCTATCCCTTCTGAGCCCTGGGGGATCTTACTCCATCCATTATAATCAGAACAAAAAATACAATAACTGTCAAACAAGCAGATAAAAAAAGTGGGGAAAAAAGGTACCAGTTACACCATCTCTCTCCTTTATCTTCTTCCCTCTCAGAAAGTAGCTTTTTAGCTACTTGAAATGGTCACATAAACACCTTGCTATTCATCTCCCAGGCTGTTCTCAGTCTTTGCCAAAATCAGCTATTGGTTACCGAGAGCTTAGATATTCCAGACACTTAAGTTTACTACATGATATTTTTTGAATCCTGACAGCACAGTGAGGGAATTATTATTATCCCCATATTGCAAATGAAGAAACTGGGTCCAGGAAAGTTTAATTTGCCTACTGTCACTCCTAGTCCACGGAAGAGCTGGCTCAAACCAGGAATGTCCTCCACTTTTTCTGAGCAGCGTTAGTGCCTTTCCTCAGCAAACTGAGGTTCGTTTGTTGATCTAGTAAAGTGAGTATTTTGGAACTTAGCTTTCAATTGTATGGGTTTATTTGCTTGTTTATATTTTCACTATACCAAGCTGCATTGTCCTTATACTGAGAGGGGAGTGTAGAATTTAAAATGATACCTTTGCAAGAGAACAGGATTTTATGACAGCTCTTTTTATCTGTGTAGAGCCTCAAACTTTCCCTAATACTGATTGCTCTTCTCGCTTCTAAACAGAGCTGAGAGCTACATCTGAGAGCAATAGATTGAAGATCCACACTGCAACCAAGCTCTGTGGAATTAACAGGCAAGTATGCACCTATGAGATTTATAACCCAGCTCACAAATCTCTGCAAAGCAGAGGACTCGAGGTTAATATACTCAGTGGTACATATGCAAATACCCAGTCCCTCCTTCCTAATGCCTACTGGCCTGAAGGATGTAACCTGAGGCATGGATGTGTGCATCTGTCCAGGGAGGGGTCTTGGTCTTGATGTTCTTAAATACCTGGACAAAGAGTTCCAGACATTGGAGCCAGGAAGAGCTTTCAAGTCTCTCATTTTGCCATTTTATAGTTAAGAAAGATGAAGTGTGAAGGTGTTGAGTGAACTCCAAACCAGTCTTAGGGTTTAAGTCAAATCTCCTGACAATGGGTACAGTGCTCTTTCATTGTCGGGCAGTCACTTGGTATAGCTGAATCTTGTGGTAGGGAATCTCTGGGAATTCAGAGATTCAAGCAGTTTCCTCATTGACATGCTCTGTGCAACTCCTGAACCAGCTGATGATTTCCTATTTTCTCAGACTCCCCTGGGGATAGGAAGGTCTGAATTCCAAAAAGAGGAATTCCTCTTTGAGTCTGAGCTTTTTAATAAAATGTTTGCTACCATCCTTGTGCACTGGAAAGAGCAAGAACAACTTGTGGAGCCCATGACTTGAAAGTTCCTTTGGTGTGGGTGTGTTCTGCGGCTTCAGAGCAATAAACTGGAACTCTTAGTCACATTCATCATTTTAGTCAAATAATTAGATCCCAGCTTAAGATCATTAATATCTAAAGATTTTGCCTGCCAAACTGCAGCATCTTTGAAAAGACCCGGAGAGTGGGCTTATGAGGCAGTCTTGGCCAGCAACACGTTCTGCTGTGAGCTGACTCATATTCTTGGCTGAAGAGGTAGATGCCAGCTCAGTGCCCTGGAAACCCCATGCTCCTACTGTGAAATCGGGGTCCTGGAAGCCACCAAATGTTTATGCCGGAGGGCTGGGAGGTACTGAAATACAATTTTGTAACACATTCATCTCCTATCCTTTTTTTATCCCATTTCTACTTCTAGCCCTTGTATATCTAATAAAGATTGCTTCAGTCTAAATGTTGTAGTGCAAAGAACACTGAAGAGGCATAGGCATTTTCACTTTCTGTAGACTCTTTGCCATCTTTGTTAAGTCATTTAAACTTCTTGGGCTTCATGTTAGTTTCCTAGGGCTGCTGTAACAAATTATCACAAATTTAGTAGCTTTAAAAAACTTAATTGGGCAACCTCCTCTCGTCCCCTCCCACTGTGGGAGCTTTTCTGTCCTCTCAATAAATCCTGCTGTCTCACTAAAACAAAAACAAAAACAAACAAAAACACCTTAAATTTATTATCCCATGGTTTTTGAGGCCAGAAGTCCAGAATCAGCATCACAGTGCTGAAATAAAGATGTCGGCAGGTTTTGCTCCTTTTGGAGGCTCTAGGGTGAGTCTGTTCTTCCAGCTTCTGATGCCTGCCGGCATTCCTTGGCTTGTGGTCATATCATTCAAATCTTCAAGGCCAATATCTTCAAATCTCTCTCTGCTCCATCTCCATATCACCTTTTCCTCTATGTATCTCTGTGCAAAATCTCCCTGTACCTCTCTCTCTCTTATAAGAATATATGTGATTCCAGTTTGGAGTCTACCTGGGTAATACAAGACCATATCCTCATCTCAAGATCCTTAACTTAATCACACTGGCAAACATTCCTTATTTTCTGTAAAAGGTAACATTCCCTGATTCCAGGGACTAGACATAGTATCTTTTCTGGGGACCATGTTTCAGCTACCATAGGCCTCAGTAACTCATCTATGGAATAATACCAACATGCCAACCACTTGAGCTATGTTACTTTCAGCTTTCTTTCAGCTATGAGATTTAAGATGCTGTGATTCATATTAGTTGCAAACTGTTCTACATTTCAATGTAGGCTGGAAGACCCCTAATAGTGTAGCCTTGGACTTAACCTATAGTCATAAAGCTAATCTGGCTAAATTGACAAGTGGTAGATGTTGGCTCTGGGACCAATTTTTTACTTGGGTCACCTTTGCTTCAATGTAGTGCCATGCATAACGTCCATAACCTGACCTTATTCTCCCTTATAGATGTCTGTGTCAGAGCAGCTAGCTATCATCCAATGATCTGGACTTCCTTCTCCATAGCAAAAAGAGTCTTTGCTGGGAGTTAACTACCCAGCCAGGAGGGTGAATTTCCCAGCCCCTTTGCATTTGGGTATGGCCCTGTGTCTAATGAAATGTGGTTAGAAGTAATGTCTGCCATTTATTGGCCTGGCCCACCTAAAGCCCTCATGTAATCCTTTGTACTCCTTTGCCTTAATGGTCCATTCTCTGGATGTAGGCTCTTGAAGAAACCTTAGAAACCGTGGTTTAAAGATAGCAAGGGCTCCATAAGCACCAGTTCTTGAATGATTGTTTTCAGTAAGCCTATACTCCATACTTTATGTGTCTTGGAAATAAATTTATGTTGTGTTAAACCACTTATACATTGAGGTTTATCTATTATAAGCAGCTGCCAATTACTTTAAATACCATGACTGCCCATTAATTTCCACTAGGGTTAACAAATGTTTAAGAAGGCAGAAGAAAGGAGCTTGCAACCTTCCTCAAAGCCTACTAGGTAGCCTACCTGCATCACGATCCCTTGGTGATAGCAGTGGTATATGTTGTATTTCTGCATAAACCATCTTCCTAGGTAATCCTTATGCACTTTAAATTTTGAGAAAGCCAGTTTACAGTGCAACTCATCACATTTTAAAAGAGCTCATGTTGAGTCTCAGGGGCTAGAGATCCCAGGACAAAGGCAAATGAAAGGCTACCCACCTACTCTGCGTCTTTTTAAGGATGAATTTTGTTTTGGGATTCCATGAGCAGTTTACTGGGAGCATACATAGATAACTACCACTCACATTAATATTGTCCTGCATGGTTCCAACCTCCATTGGATATTGGATGTTTATAATAACAAAGTGGAAGTATTTATGTAAAAGATAACTATTCCAGGACTGGGACTAGGGTGAAGCAAGTAAGACATTTGCCTGGGGCACAAAAGTTAAGGGAACATCAAAAATTTCTGTAATTACAATAATTTTAATGCTTTATTTTAAACAAAATTAAATAAAGGCAGGGACAGAGGCCACCAAGAAGATGAAAAAAAAAACCCCTCAAATTTGTGTTTCTATTTTTGTATTTAAAGTTGAATTTTCCATTATTACTTAGATTCTCCACCCCTAACTAAAAGGTAACCAAAAAGAGAACTTTGATGAAGAATGTGTCATTAAATGACACATGGCAGATATCACTCATTTTATCATGTGCTCCACAAGCGAACAGTCATGGAGAGGAGACTGATTTCCACCTTTTACCTACTCCTCACCCTACCAAGGTTACCTGTTGAAGTCTTACCAATCTTTTTTTAAAAATTTTATTTAATTTTTTTAAAATTGTGGGGTACAATTCAGGATTAGGTATACAAATATTAATTGTGCAGGTACACTTGTTGATGAGGCATGCCCCCCTCCCCAGGCAGAGCTCGACTACTGTCAATCCCACCTCCCTGCCCTTCCCCCGCCCCCACAGTTTCCGCTACTGTCAATCCTTTTGTTATAGTATTACGGTAGCTGTTCAAGGTCCACTTATGAATGAGAACATGTGGTACTCAGATCTTTGTTTCTGTGAAAGATCACTCAGTATTATAAACTCTAATTCCATCCAGGTTGCTGCGAAGTTCATAATTTTGTTCTTCCTTTTGGCTGAGTAATATTTCATTGTGTATACGTATCACATTTTTTTTTATCCAGTCCTCTTTTGATGGTTGGTTCCATGTTCTTGCTATTGTGAACAATGTTGTGATAAACATACGTGTGCAGGTATCTTTTTTATGGAGTGATCTGAATTCTTCTGGGTATATTCCCATTAGGGGGATTGCAGGGTCATATGGAATGTCGATTTTTAGAACTTTTAGGAATCGCCACACTGTTTTCTACAGAGGCTGTACTAGTTTGTCTTAAATCCTCCATGAAGCCTTCTTTGATCTAACCCAGTATGTTTATACATACAGGCCTGTAGAGTAGTCAAACAACCCTCAAACACCACATTTTACTCCATTGTGTTTATCTATTCTATCTATTGATTGCTCTTCACAGTCTCTTGGGGTTTCCTTTGCAGGATCTCAGGACTCACCCCAGAGGTGAAGGGAATATGAGGTTGGGCTGTAGGTCTCTCATTCCACTCAATCAAGCAGATCTACATTTACTGTCTTATGTATTGAACTTCTGAATGGGGTGCCATTTAAAGGAATTTTGTAACCAGAATCATTTGGTAATCATTTGTCTTGATCAGTGAATCTCAGTCTCAGCTGTAATAACACTCACGGAGCTTGGTAAACTCTGCAGATTCCCAGTTATAACTCATTTCACTCTTACCCAGAGATTCAGTAGGTCTGCAGTTGGATGCACGCACTCCATACATAGTTCTGATGTACAGCCAAGTATGGAGACTACTGTTCTACATGGCTCTAAATTTTACCAAGTTGTAAATTCTTGAAAAGATTAAATGCTGTTTGGTTTATCTCTATATCCATCACGGTGCCAGCATGTAGTAGGCACTCACTTGAAATTTTCCATCTTTAAGATTGTATCATTCAAGAAGGATGGTTATGCTACAGCAGTAGCAACAACAAAACAGAGTTTTTAAAATATATATATGGTGCATGGTGGCTATCATCTTCAAGTTAATTAACACATTCATCACCACCCATGCTGTACATTAGCTTCCCAGAACCTGTCCATTTTATAACTAAAAGTGTGTACTCTTTGATCAACATCTCCTTATTTCCCTACCTCTCAGACCCTGGCAACTCTTTTACTCTCTATTAGTTTGACATTTTTAGATCCCATATAAGTGAAATCATCAGTCCTCATCTTTCTATGTCTGGCTTATTTCACTTAACACAACAGGATGAATGCAATTGTCTTAATCAGGAGATTTACATGTCCATCCTTAGTAGACCAGGTGCTCTTGGTAGGTCATCTCCTCTTCCTGGGATCAGGCTTGTGGGGCAGCCACCTCTTCAACTGTTAGTAGTCACTGCTATGAAAGAATTAAAAGGCTCCTAGCGTATCCCACACTGAAAGATAGATGTCACTTCTGCTCCCAATTCATTTGCCAGTGCTATTTATGTGGCCCGGTTCAACTATAGGGGAGACAAGAATTGAAATCCTACTACATGCCTGGAGACTGGAACACAAGAAATATTTGGTAAATAGCACTGATGACCATCACAGGGCACTCTTCTTATCAGCAAAGATTTGGCCCATTCTTTCTCACAGGTAAGGTCTCTCCCATGGGAGACAAGCCAAAAATTCTACTTAGACATGTCATCAAGCTGAAAATCTAGAGGCTCTAGAAGATGCAGGCAGTCCCTATATCATATAGTATCCACATCAGGTTTGAATATGACTTATCTTGATGCAGAACTCCATGAAATAAAGTTTTATGCCCTGTATTGGTTTCGTAGGGCTAGCATAACAAAACTCCACAAATCTGAAGACTTAAAACAACAGAAATTTATTCTCTCATGGTTCTGGAAGTCAAATGTTCAATATCAAGGTGCCCTCAAGGCTGTGTTCCTCTGAAGGCTCTAGAGCAGAATCCTTCCTCACCTTTTTCAGCCTAAGTACCTCCAGGTGTTCCTTGGCTTGTTACTGCATCACCTCAATATCTGCCTCCATAATCACTTGTTCTTCCCCTGTGTTGTCTGTGTCTACACCCTTCTCTGTGCTTCTTTTAAGGACACTTGCCTTTAGATTTTGGACCTACACTGATAATTCAGGATAACCCATTTACAGATCCATGATTAATTATATCTGCAAAGACAATTTTTCTGTAATAAGGTCATAACCACAGGTTCAGGGATTAGAATGTGAAATGATCTAGTGCTTATGTGGGGAGCGTGATGACTCTGTGCCTACGTGGAGAGTGTGATAACCCTGTACTTACATAGGGAGTGTGATGACCCTGTGCTTATGTGGGGAGTGTGATGACCTTTTATTCAAGTGGAGAGTATAAGGATCCTCTACTTACATGGAGAGTGAGATGACCCTGTACTTATGTGGGAAGTGAAAGATTAATTTAAGTTATAAAAAAGCAATGATCTTTGTGACCTGCCTGGGCAACTTGGTGAGACCTCATCTCTACAATAAAAATAAAAATAAAAAATTAGCCGGGCATAGTAGCGCGTACCTGTAGTTCCAGTTACTTGGAAGGCTGAGAGGGAAGGATCACCAGAGCCCAGCAGGTCAAGGCTGCGGTGGCCGGGAGCGGCCACTGCACTCTAGTCTGGGCGACAGAGTAAGACTCAACTCAAAACAAAACAAAACAAAACAATGATCATTACTTTTACCTTTTGCATAATGAGTTAACTAGAATAATTTTACAAAGAGAACTTTAGGTAAAATACCCCAAACCAGATGATCTACTTACAGACAGCTAAATGAGCACACTTGTCTATGCAGCAAAATAGTGAGTGGGGAATGTGATGACTCTGTGTTTATGAGGGGAGTTAAATGACCTTGTGCTTATATAATGACTTTATCTACACTCATGTGAATGAAGCAATAGTTTTGGAGGGACAATTCTTGCATATTATCACAATTCATTACCTGTTCAAGTAGTTTTTGTATCGATTCATCGCTATGTTTTCTAGTTAGTTTACCAAGTCAAGCCAGCAACTTACTTTTGGATTTATTTGGGAAGAGCAAACATTTTCTTTAAAACATGAGGACAACAGAATAAGCAATTCATGAGGACAAGGCCAAATGTTTTTTAGCTGAACTAATAAAGTTTTACAAGGTCTCCTATGGTTAATCTACTAGCAGAAAGAGAATTGGCAAGACATTTCTTCATTTCTTAGGGCACTAAGTCCCAAAAGTCATCATTTACCATACAGAATTCTGGGGTCTGTAAATATTTTATGTTCCAACCAGGGAATAATTTTTCACTCTTCCCTCTGGGTTTATATGATTAAACAGCAACCAGTGACATCAAGACTATTATTTAGAGATGAATTGAGTGACTCACAACTTATTACTGATTCCAGAAGCTTTAGCTGACTTCTCTCTTGATAGTTTGCATTTACCCAATGTTTATTTCCATCATGAAAACTATTACCATACTTTATTAAAGAAGTTAACCATGCTGGTTCACTATTAATAATACATGCATAATGCTTCATAGGGAAAATCATACCTACTATATTTATTTTTCTAAAACTGAGATAGCAATATTGACCTTGTGCCAAAGAATATATTCCTTGAATTTTGATTTCTAGTTTGTGAATGGTTTCCTTGAACTGAGCTATTTATTATAGCTTATTTTTCATTGATACATACATTTGAGAGAAAGTTGTGACTCTGGTGAGGAATAAAAAGTATTGTAAAAGAACAGAGTAAAGTCATCTGGTCCTTGGGGATTCTCAGACTGCCACAAGTTTGAATGGAGATGTCTCAGTGTCTTCTTATCTTTATCAATACTCTCATTTATTGCCATCAATAAAGAAGTGTCAAAATCTTACCTTAAAAAAATATATCTTCAAGCAGGGCTCAGTGGCTCAGCATGTAATCCCGTGCCTTGGGAAGCTGAGGAGAGTGGATTGCCTGAGCCTGCGGGTTCGAAACCCGCCTGGGCAACTTGGCGAGACCTCATCTCTACAATAAATCAAAAAATTAGCCGGGCGTGGTAGCGCACGCCTGTAGTTCCAGCTACTTGGAAGGCTGAGGCGGAAGGATCGCTGGAGCCCAGCAGGTCGAGGCTGCGG